>VZUI01044108.1:0-51549 GCA_013401135.1 Cettia cetti
TGGGATTGCTGCTGGGTTGAGCACTTTAGCCACCTTAAGTGGAAAAGGTAAATAATGTTTAGTTACATTCCTGAGTGCCGAACGCCAATGAGGGAATGCTTTGTATTGTAAACTATGTGAAACTGTATAAAAACAGCCATCTTACGACTAATAAAGCAGAACGCATGATAACCACATTGGTGACGACTGCGTTACTCAGTGTCTCCTCAAGTTTTAGTGAGGAACTTCCCCTTTCAAAAATGCAACAACATTTTGTCAGATTCTTATTTGACTTCTTTGAATAGTTTAACTAATAGTCTGATAGTAGTATGTGGAGACACATTCATATCCTTTTCTTGCAGCCTATTAACTGTACCTTCATTTTATGTTTTTATGTCTGAAACTGATCACAATTGGGCTCCCACATCAACCTTCTTATTAACCACCACAAATGAACATTATAAGTTTGAAAGTTTTTCTTGATGCCCCTCCTCTGTCTGCTTTTACTAAAGTTCTAGGGACAGGAAATTTAAGAAAACTAGAGAAGAACTAACAGCACAGTAAAAATCAGGGTCAATGTTGCCCTGATACACAGTATTGTCAAACCGAGTTTGACTTCATCAAGAGTGTTGCAGCGGCAACAATGAAGGCAAAAATTATTAGGGGGCAAAAATGAGCCAAGATACAGACCTCTTATAAAACACAGCATAAAAATGGTCCTGGTTTATTCCTCTTTACAGCTTAGTCATCTTAACTCCAACTATTCACCGACTCTGGCTGCAGCAAGCTCCTACTGTAGGTTTCCCTTGCAGCCTCTGACTGCTGGTTATTTCCTGCTAAATATGACCGCATGGATCAGTTTGCAGACTGAATGCAGGCTGTTTACCCAGCTAGGCTATGACTGCAGGGTCCAACAACAGGCGCTAGCAGACCCAGACTGACCTCACAGCAGTGATTCACCCCAGAATTATGCTTCATGATCCTTCTTCATGCTCCTCAACATTCCTCCTCCATGATAAGCCTCCCCTTACAAGCTAAGTCCCTCCTCTATCGCACTAATCCTTTTGGATGCAGCCCTTACTCATCAGGGGTGAGGCTGAATTGGGTAATTAATACAGCTGTTACTTATCAGTTCCCTTATATTCCCTTCTCCTACAAAGAGAAGAAGCATACATGAGTACTAGTGAATGGCACAGACAATGGTAATTCAATAAACAGGATAATGAATCTATCCAGTTCTATCCAGTTTCCTCAGTGTTTTGCGAGTATGTGTAAGCATGAACCTATTTACTTAAATAAGCAAAAAAACCACTGCACTGAAAGCACATCATGGCAGAATTGAAAAGCCCTGTTAGCATTCTTCACATACTCTCAGTGGACAGAACATTTTCATTTAAATTCTCATTTGCAAAATCACCAAGTCAGCTGGTTTTAAAAAGTTAATGTGAAAATGAAAGTTCTTAAAATTACTTTTTAATGTTCTATATTGGCATGGGCTAGCCATATGGGGCGATTGGGTACTGTTTCTCACTTGCTTCATTTCCATTACAATACAATTGCAACAGCAAATATGTGCATCTTGCAGTTCAAAAAGATATCTTTTTTTTTTCTTCATAATAACTAGATATGTTTATTAAGTTTTCATTTCACTGCATTATAATAAGCTTCACAAATACACAGCTAAGATAGAGTTACCTTAACAACCTTGTAATTTCAATTTTTCACACATTTCCATTGTGTGTGCCTTATATCTCATTGAAGTTTCAACTCATTAGCTGACTGCCATAAACTATTAGTCTGTAGCATTGCTCAGTCTTTAAAAAAAAATATAAAACAGAACAAAAAAAAAAAAAAGGGGGGGGAAATTGCCTACAGCCACTTTCAGGCTTAGTGTCTACAAGTTATGTTGGTTCATTAGCCCAAAGTGCATTCAAAAGGAACCCCTTCCAACGACAGTAACAAAAGAAAAAGCACCCAACAAGGAAACCATTCATGAACATTCTGTTTTCAGAATCCAAACTAAAGGTATCACTATACACAAAAGACACTATTCATCTCATTACTTTTCACAAAGCCAAGCAAAATACTTTTATGCATGCATATGCTTCCTCTGTATTTTGGTATCATGAAACTGTCTAATGTAGTGATATCTGAAGGGCAGGATCTACTGATTGGTTTGGCTTCAGTTAAAAATATTAAATCCACAAATTGGTAAGGAGTATTAACAGTATTAATTTGATAATCACTGCCTGTTGTAAAGATTGATTTATGGAAATTGCCAAAACATGTTTACTTTGAATAATCTCATAATACTTCATTGCCTTTTACAAAATTTTACCTCTGTAAATTTTTATGTTCTGTGGGTTGATATGTTTATTTCTTTCTTAGCCAGACTGGCACATTTTGTCCCAATTTTAATCAAATGTATATTGTTATTCTATATTTTTCTAAAAATATGTACTGTATGTGTGTATATTTTTCTATAAATGTGTGCATTTATATGTCATATATGCATAATAAAACTGTATTTCATAGTAGCATTACATTAGAGTAATATTAATTTTTGTTTTCCAACCCATTTTTTCTTTCATTTATTTCAAAATAATTTTGCTATAAAGCATTGAAAATATGATTGTTCTATTTTAGTATATTTTTAAGGATAATTATTCTTACACAACTAAAAGGTAGCAACACCTTAAAGGATAAAGTGACTTGGTTTGCTACCTTGTCACCAATTTCCCTCAGTACGTGCATACCACCTTACTCTAAGGCTGCCATTTGGAACCATGCTGATATATCTCTTAGCCAGGAAACTTTTACCCAGCAGGAAGAATAAAGTTCTGCAGAGTCTACACCATAAAGACAGCAAAAGCATGGATTGTGACAGACTTCACTTCCTCTGCACAGAGCAGTCTTGACATGATAGAAGTTTCTTGCTGTTTGGGCTTGCTACCAAAAAATGAGCTAAGCTGAGGGATGCTGATTCCTGGAAAACATCCACTTACAGCTCCAGGACCAGAGATTACTCAATAGTTAATGTCATGTGCATGCAGTCTCCTTCTCCAGGTGCACCCGGTGAGATAGTGTCCTGAAAGAGTCATTCTAAGGAGCAAATTGCTCTCCTCAGAGAGAAGAAAATAAGTGCAGAGACATCTCTCCCTCAAAAAGCATGGCTTTTGGAGGCTGACTAGGCACACTGTATTTTTTTGTTTTTTCTAAGCTGCCTTCTCTTTCATAGAATCATTGAATCATTATGATTGAAAATGACCTCTAGGGTCATGGAATCCACCCTTTGACAGAACACCATCATATCAGCTAAACCATTGTACTAAGCTACAGTTGTTTGAAATGTCCAGTCATTTCTTGAACATTGCCAGGGATGGTGACTCCACCACATAACTGGGCAGCCTGTCCCAATGTGTCAGGGTTTAGGCTGGATATTAGAAAAAGGTTCTTCACCCATAGAGTGCTTGGCATAGGAACAGGATCCCCAGGGAAGTGGTTGCAACACCAATACGGACAGAGTACAAGGAGCATTTGAATAACACTCAGGCACACAGTGTGACTCTTGGGGCTGTCCTGTGAATCGCCAGGACCTGGATTCAATGATCATTGAGGGTCCCCTACAACTCAGCAGATTCTCTTATGTATATTTTCTTTGTATTTACTATTGCTTCAGAGTCTTTTCTTTCAGAAATTACCCTGTTTCCTTTTGAAAGCAATTATGCATCATTCATCTATCCTTGCTACTCAGAATCCAAGTATTTGCCCTCAGATAAGTCTTCCCCAGACTGAAATGACTTTTTCCAAGTCATCCTGTCTATATTGTAGCTGTAACTTTTATCTTGTTGAGTTGCATCTTCTCTGAATTTTTGCTCCTTAGCATACTCACTTAACAGGGAAGGTTATATCTCTTTCTGCATTTTTTTTGGTGTCGCCTGTTTAAAATGCAAGCTCTGTCAGTACCATCACTTGCTATATGATTGTACAGTGTTTAATATTTCCTCTTCTTTCCAGATGCCACTATAAGAACAGGAGTGAGAGGCTACTTGTGTTGCTGTGTAAGAGAAACAAAGATCTAGGCTTTAAAAATTAAAGTAATTTTACATATTAAAGGCCATGATCACAGGCAGTCCTAGGTACTCAAATTTATCCAATATTGATGGACATGTAAGATATGGAAATCAATTAGCCTTCTCAAGGTTATCTTTCTCTCTTCACAGAAAATATGAGGACTCCGGGTGAGAAAGCAATCTAACATTTGAATGGCAAAAATGAGATGAAATGACTGCCAATATAGTTGCCAAGTAAGGTGCCTAAAGTAGTTAAACTTGGATTCCAGCCAATATTTATTTTGTCATGAAGCCTGAGAGTATGCAACTACATTTTCAAGGTCTGCAGGGAATACTTCAAAGCTCTGTATTTAGCAATGTGATTGATGCCGTCCCCTTCTTTTTGAAAGGATGATGTAAATATCTTAAAGTTTAAACCTTCCTCTGCCACAGTAGGGTGCAGAACCGATGTAGAGGAGTATTTATATAAACCAGATTAACAATAAAAGAAGATGAAAGTGACTTTGTGTTGTCTCCTTCCATGCCATCACTGAGACATGACTGTGTGGGCATACATTTATTTAATATTTATAATGCAAAAGTGCCTAGACACTGATTTTGATCACCATGATCAAATTGTAGTGAGGTCGGTGCTCCACAGAAACACATACTGTACATGGGTATGTTTACAAAAAATATTATATAACTTTTTATTCATACTCCTGCCATTTCAAGTTTTTTATCTTTTTTATTTAATTGAAATATAAGATTCCAGTGTTTCAGTCAAAGAACCTTAACATGTTTTCAAGAACTATAAAAGATAGTTCTACTACTATAACTGTAAAAGATAGTTCACTACTAATAAACAATGGAATTACATATTTAATTCACAATTTTCCTTTCTCCTAACAAATTTATCTGTTGAAATATGCAGATAACTAATAAAATTCCAGATTATTAAGAGGAACCATGGTGGTTACTTAAATAGACCACAATATAATAAAATACAGACTAAAATATGTCTAGTGAAGACTTCTCTCATATACTAATTTCTGGCAAATTTATTCAAGATTTCCAGTAAGTTCAACAAAAACCATATTTGTGAAATCATACGCTTAAGTTAGAACACTTCTTTTCAAAGCTTTTTTTTATAAAACTGAATAATTTTGAGGTACAGAAGTCTGGAACATATTAAATTAAGTATGGTAGAATCACAGTCCCTGGAAGTGTTCAAAAGGCTTGTTCTTGTGCCCCTTGCTGATACGGTTTAGTAGTGTTGCTAGGTCAATGGTTGGACTTGATAATCATAGAGACCTTTTCCAACCATGATGGTTGCATGAGTCTATGATTTGAAATAAGCTTTTCTTATTCACATTGATTAGAGCACTTAGCTCAGTGTCCAGAGAGAAGCATGAACTAAAATTTGAATATCACTGAAATAAAATATATACTCTCTGCATAATTCTCCTTTGAAAGAGAAACTGTAGTGATCATGGCAAGGTGCTGCAAAAGTTTAGTTGTGGGTTTCTCATATATGATAGATAACTTGTTTACAAGGTCTTTTCTTCCACAAAGTATAAATCAAAACCAAGTTAAACTCCTTGTACCAAAATAAATACAAATTCAATTCTGTATCTGAGTAGAATTAGAATGTAGCTTTATTAAGTGCATATTGGAAATTTCAGTTAAATGCAATGACGAGGTAGAACTGCAACACTATTTCACTTTTCAGTCGCAGCAGCACAGAAGCGGTTCTGCTGTCCTGAGCACTGAAAGGGCGCACTCCAAGAGGGTTCATTTCTTCCCAACCTCCTTTCCAATCTTTCTCAAGACCACATGTATCAATCTTTGCCCTATCCCTTTTGGACCACTGTCACTCATGATTCTTATTTTTGTTTGGCTTTCTTTCTTTTACCTTCCAGCTTGTTATTTAGAGACATACAGTCCTACAAATCAATAACTCCACAGTCTGCACTACTCCAGACAAACTCTGCTTATTTTTCTGGCATGTTTCTATTCCAGTCTTTCCAGGTACTTCAGAAAGTAGACTGTGCTATTTCACTATTTTTAAACAAAGAGATTTTAATTGCTTTCCTGTCTGAAAGGAGTGAAAGCTGACTAACAACTACCCTGCATTCAATAACCTTGGTGACTGCCTGCAAAGTGACATCATGGTTGTTGGCAGCTGAACAGCACCTTTACATAATAAACCCAGGATTGTCCATTTACTCAGTACAATATAAGCTGTCACATCACTTTTGCTGCTGTATTTCTACAATCTCTTTCTCTTCCAGTATTCGTATTTTCCCTTTGTACTACTTAATTTTTAAAGACAATTACTCTATACAAGAAAATTTAAAGTATTGGACTCTGCTTAATATTTGGCTGAAGAAATTCACATCTACAAAAATAGGACAGCATGTTTGTTCCAGGTGTCAGGTTATAAAAAAACATGAAATCATCATACCACAGGGAGACTTAGTTGGAAGGAATCTTCAGAGTTTATCTGGTTCAATCTCCACTTCAGTCAAAAATTAAATTGAGCCAAAAGCTGATTTCACTTATGAAGAGACTGAAGAATATTTGGATTTCAGAGTCTTTTTCTAAAGCTCTGAATTATCACAGAATGGCTAAAAATACCTTAAAATCACATATTTCTCCTACATCTCCTAAAGCACCATTGTTGCTTAGTGGCAGTCTCCCATTTTTTTTTTAAATTTGGGCTAATATATGGCACTCTTCCCACTGGTTTTAATTTTTTTAGTTACTTTATCAGAGATGTTGCTGGCAGCACACCTAGAAATGGGTAGCTGTTTCTCTTCTTTACAAACTCTTCCTTCAATGTCTGCTAGCAAATATGTAATCCGCTGCCCATAAGTATCTGTACACCTCATTCTCACAATATTCATGAGCTCTTCCCCAGTGTTTATTAGCTTATTTTCTATATAATTAAAATTTTAGTTATGATTACCAACATAAATTTCCTGCTAACCACCATTTAAGATCTCTGTGCCCTACAGCAATTTTTAAAGCTCCCCTACAACTCTCCTAGGGAGTTTTGCCTCTAAAAAAACAACATAGTTGAGTTTTAATCACTGAACATTAGCAAGCAAATTTATTTAAAATATAGAAAATATCTGCTTTATAATATTTATGTTGTCTTTTTTCTGTTTTAGAAATGCACAGACGTTGGATATAAGAGCATTTGAATGGTTCACTCTGAGATTAGCAGAATGCATAAAAATAGTTTCAGACTTTGCTTGTTTTTATCCTTCTGTTGTTGTTGTAAAGTACTGAGTTGTAGCATGCAGAACTAGGTAGCTTGCTTTCATTAGTTTTCAAATATTTCATGGCAATATGATGACAAAACAGCTTTACGCATCGAAGGAATTAAAATATCAATAGTACAATATTTAACCTGAGTAACTGACTCAATATAAAATGCAGCAACAATCTTCAGTGATAATTTTGTAAATATACCAGCTTTATGCAGCATAACTAAGGTACTATTTTCTCTCCTTAAATATTTTATAGCATATTTTTGGTTCATATATTGCTCACTCACTCACTCACTCACTCACTCACTCACTCACTCACTCATTCACTCACTCACTCACTCACTCACTCACTCACTCACTCACTCACTCACTCACTCACTCACTCTCCCCAGACCCGGTGGGATGTGGGAGAGAGAATAGAAAGGGTAAAAGAGAAAACTTGTGGGTTGAGATAAGGGTAGTTTATAAGGTAAACTCTGCACACAAGCAAAGCAAAACGAGGAATTAATTCACCACACCCCATGGGCAGGCAGGTGTTCAGCCACCCCCAGGAGAGCAGGGCTCCATCATGTGTGATGGTAACTGGAAAGGCAAACACCATCACCCCAAACATCTCCCATTCCTTTCTCTTCCCCCAGCTTCATATGCTGAGCACAATTCCATATGGTGTGGAACGTCCCTCTGGTCACTTGGGGTCAGCTGTCCTGGCTGTCCCCTCCCAGCTGTGCACCCCCAGCCTGCTGACTGCTGAGGTGGTATGAGAAGCTCTGTGCAAGCCCTGCTCAGTGATAACAATAACATCCCTGTGTTATCAGCACTGCTTACAGCACAAAATCCAAAACACAACCCTGTAATATCTACTGTGAAGAAAATAAACTCTACCCCAGCCAACAGCAGCACAAACTTCCATCAGCAGAGAAAAAACCAGGAATGAATAGTTATAGACACAAATGATTTCTCCTCTAATACATGACACAGTACAGGCTGCACTAAAGCTGAGGGCTTTAAGCACAAAGCAAATAGCAAGGCTAACTGGAAAAGGCTCACAGGTTTTGTTTACCTGGGGTTATTCCTTCCCTGAACACCCACTGGTGGGTTCACTCGGACAGCAGGATGCTGGGTTTGATCCTGAGCTGGTGCACCTATGGAGTGTGGAGCTGCATTTGGGTCAGGGGAGAAAAGGAGCAAGGAAAAGAGCAAGGAGAGCTTCAGGAGAAGCTTTAACCCAATGAGTGCTTGGCAGCCCTCTGCCAAGGATGGATGGAGAGGGAGTCCTTCAAGCAAGGGCTCACAAGGGAATCGTTAGTACCAAACCCTGAAGGAAAGGCAGATGATCCTACAAAAGAGCAAGGGAACTGCATTGACTGTGTCCCTTGTCACTTCTCCTCTCTGCAGGGGCAGCTGGCAACCTGTGGGCTTGTGCAGTGCTTGGGCACTCTGATGGAGGAGGACAGCGTCCTGGTCAAGGTCCTGAAGAGACAAGGGGCCATCCCATTTGCAATGACCAACGTGCCACAATCCCTCTTCAGGTGACAGACATCATCAAAACTCTTCCCTCTGGTTGTGCTCCTGAAGGAAAATCCCAGCCCGTTGGTCCCTGGACAGGCTCATCCCTGGCTAGTGGGATGTAGCCTGGAGAGCCCCTATTCCATTATCTGGCAGCAATCTCAGCTGAAAGAGCTGTCAGATAAGATAAAGAGGGGAAAAAACCTACCATGAGTTAAGAGAAATCGAGTGCACTTGTGCACGGGAGGGAGAGCAGAGGCTGGAGGGAATGAGCTGCGTCCCGAGGGATTTACAGGATGAAAGGGTGGGGTTGGCTGTGCCACACAGGCTCTCTGCAAGGGAAAGCAAACAAACCCCAGGCACTTGGCTGTTCCTCACAGCCTCTTTTCCTGGCTTTCTTCTCCCCAGCTACGAGTGCAGCAACCCCATCTTTGGCCAAACCTTGAACCCCTTGAACCCCCAGAAGAGCCCCGGGGGCTCCTCGGGAGGGGAGGGAGCTCTGATCGCAGGGGGCGGCTCCATCCTGGGCATCGGCTCCGACACGGGCGGCAGCATCCGCCTGCCCTCCAGCTTCTGCGGGCTCTGCGGCCTCAAACCCACGGCCGAGAGGCTCAGGTGGGTGCTGGCTCTGCCCTTCCAACCCTGCTCGTGCTCCAGGGCGTGGAGGGGAAAAGTTCTGGGTGAGTATTTGGAGGGAGGAGAGAGGGTGGCTCTTAAAGGCTGCCTGGCTTTGCTCAAAACCTCTCCCAGGAGACAGCATGGTTAGATTTTGTGGGAAATGGGCATATTTTCATTGTAAATCTAGCCTGGAGTTAAAAGTAAAAGGGAGTTAAAGCGGTTAAATAATGCCAAAAAGGAACAGTTTTGGTTAACCCAAAATCCAGATTTGTTGGGGTTTAGGTTTGTTTTATTTTGGCCAAAATTTCCTGGTTTGCACTATTCAATTCAAATTTTTGAAATAATTTCCTTCTGTTTCTGGTCCTGAGCTGGAGACCCCACTATGCTTTTCAAACATACTGTGAATATTTCCCCACTACTGAAATGACAATATACTTCTTTTCCCATAGCCTGTCTGGAGTGACTGGCCCCATCAATGGTGTCCTGGCAGGTACATGAACTTTAAATTCCTTTTCCCTATACCCTGTTAAGAGCCTGATGCTCCTCCGTAGGCCAGAAGAAAACCTGAGACAACAAAGGCCTGTCTGGAGTCCATCTGAAACTTCCCTCACTGCCTTCTCACCCTAAGGTGGCTGTGCAGAGGGGTGGGCTGGGTTTTGGCACATCCATCTGCTCAGTGTTGGTGTTTTTTCTTGTCCCACCCAGTCCCTTGTGCACTGGGGCCCATGGCAAGGGACGTGGACAGCCTGGCCCTGTGCATGAAGGCCCTGCTCTGCCAGGAGATGTTCCAGCTGGACCCCACCGTGCCCCCCATCCCCTTCAATGAGGAGGTGAGGCCTTCACTCAGCAAGCACCTTCCAGGGTGCCACACAACCCTCCTGAAGGGCCCAGTTTTCTTTACTGGTTTTCAGTAAAATGGATCTCTTTGAGGGCACAACTCATAATTTTCGTTAAAGAATAATAAGCAAATCAGTAGTTATCATGTCTGTCTTCTCAGCTGGAATCCAGCTTATTGAATTGAGAGGATCCAGGAAAGAGCAGGGAAGAAGGCAACACTGGGAGCAAATAGCCGGAGATCTTTAGGGAAAGATGAGAGAGGATCAGAAACTGCTGCAGCAAATCTCTTAACAGAGGGTATTCCCTTTCCCTCTGCAGCAGACCAGCTTCAGGTTTTTCCACCTTTTCCACACCTTTTAGCAGTGATTGAATACACTTGTCTAGAGTGGCTGTGCTCATCCTTTTCCCTGGAGAAAAAGGCAGGGGTAGACATCTGGAAAGGGTAACTTTAAACAGCAAACCAGAATATTAGTCACTGCTTAGATTTGGAGCTCTTGCCCCCTTCTGGAGTGGGTGTCAGCATGGGAGCAGACCTACCCCCAGCAGGGTGGGTGTCACGAATGAGTGATTTAGGTCACCTAAAGAATCACTGTCAAAGGCATTGGAAAAAGCAGGTTTTGATATAAATTTGCAAAAGGGTGACAAAGTTCAATGACAGGGTTCACTCTGTTACTTATTACGAAGATGGAACATACAAAGGAAAATCAGCTTAGTGTCACTTTGGAATGATTTGCGTGGAGATTGGGGATGCAAAGGACAAGGGTGCAAAGGGGCAGGGAAGACCCTCCCATTGAGTCACAAGGCTCAGAAAGGACCCCCTTGCTTTCTAAACTCCTGGCAGAGCCTAGGTGCAGCTGAGTCCAATCCCAGACTGGCCACCAGTTCATATCTAAGAATTTAATAGGGAAATACAAGGAGTAGAGGAGACCCTCCCACTGCGTCACAAGGTCCAGAGAGACCCCCCTTGCTTTCCTGATGTACTGTGGGTGGGGCTGGATCCAGTCTTGTTCCAGACCTGGTCAATGGTGTATGTCTAAAGGATTCTGACAGCAATCCCACTGGGAACAGGAATGCCAACCTGGTGTCCCTTTGCTCCAGGTGTACTCCAGCTCCGCTCCCCTGCGGATCGGGTACTACGACACCGACGGCTACTTCCCGCTGCCCCCCTGCATGAGGAGGGCAGTGAGGGAAACCAGGCGTGCTCTGCAGGCAGCTGGGCACCAGGTGAGCACCACCACCCCCTGCTCTTCTCCCCAGGGTGTCCCCAGCCTCGCTCCTCCTTGAGGAAATAACCCTTCAGAAACCAGACACAGCTCCCAAGCACATCTGTGGGAAAAATGACCAGGCTGAGCTATGGGATGATGTTACTCCAGCCACATAACACCAGGCAGAGAGCCCTCTGCCTAAGGGAGCAGTGCATCTCATGAGCAATCAGCAGGAATAACCTCATGGGGAGATGCCTGGATGGAAAATGGTTGAACCAGGGCTTCTTTTGGCACACGGAGCCCAGGGAGGTGCTTATCTGCCTTTGAGGAATATCCACATTTGGGTCTTGGAAACTATTCACATCCCCAGGCTGCAACACAATCTTGTGTTTTGGTGCAGCTGGTGCTCTTCTCCCCTCCTCGGGTCCCCTATGTCATGACTGAACTGTTTCTGAAGACGTTTTTTGCTGATGGAGGCCGTGCCTGGTTGGATGTGTTGTAAGTAGGAGCCCTCAGGCAGCAGTGCTGCCAACACCTCCATCCCCACGCCGTGAGCACGCACAGGCACAACAAGCCCAGCTCTCCCACCCCAAACAGGCAACACTCAGGTCTCTGAGAAAGGGCAAACAGCTTCTCTGGCATGACCCCATCCTCTTGTCATCTCTCAGCACAGGAGATGTTGTAGATCCAGGCTTGAAACCACAGGTGAATTCCTGCAAGATCCCGAGGCTGGTGAAGAAGCTGCTGGCTCTGCTTCTTAAACCTCTGGTGAGTGCCTGTCCCTCAGGACAGGAACTGGGGCCTTCCAGGGCGACACAAGTTACTGCAGCCCCAAGTCCTGTCATTAAGGAACCTTGTGCCTTTCCAGTTTCCCCGCATGGCTGACTACCTGAGTGCCTTGGCTGGAATGAGGTAAGATGGCATTGTCCCCAGGAATGTCCATGGAAATCAGTGGTACCTTCTCCTCTAGGTGTCCATGGCTGGGGGGACTGGATTCACAACAGGGTGTGATCTGCTCTCTGCAGGGGCTGTCCTTCATTCCTTGGACATGGTTTCACTGCCCCTAGTGATATCCTGACAGGAATGAGGCACTTGAATGGATAAGGTCATTACAGGAAGCCTGTGGAGGAGATGAGTATTAAATCCAGGCCCATCAGGGAAACCTTCTCTCCAGCACTTCCAGACATTTGCTGCTTAATTGCTTGGCCAGATGCCAATGAAAACTTTAGGAAGGTTGTGAAACCTGTATTGTTTTAAGCAATTGCTAAAATCACCAGGGCTTATCAACCCAGAGGACTATTTAAGCAATTCCTCCTCCTCTTAAAGCTTAAAGATGTTGCTATGATTTCCACTTGCAGGTCAGTGAGGGAGATGTGGAATCATCACCATGAAATACAGGTGTGTTTCAAGGGCTTTCCTCTCTGACATCATGCTACAAGTTAAGGCTTTGTGGCAATGCCAGGTCAGAGAGCCATTGGTTTGGAAAGGGATTGTGCAGGGGAGGGGTTGCTGGGGAGGTGACAGGATGGAGGGAAAGGCACAAAGAAGGATAGGAATGGGGTAGATGGGCTTTTGATGGGCCCAGACAGCACTTCATTGGTTGCCTGCAGTGCTCATGCCCAGGCACAGTGAAGGCTGTCCTGGGAGTGGGGGTGGCTAAGGAGGAACCTTTCCAATTCCTGGCCACATGCTGTGGAGGCAAACACATGCTCCTCTGCCTCATCCCTCAAGCACTGCTGCCTCCTCAGTTGTGCCTGGAGAGGCTGAGAGGCTGCAGGCATGGACATGGCTCCTCTCCATGCCCCTCTCCTCCCCCAGGTGTACCGCTCCCAGTTCATCACCCAGTGGAAGGAACTCCAGCTGGATGTTGTGCTGTGCCCTGTCCTGGGGCCTGCCTTCACCAGAGGATACCCCAGGAAACTCCTCAGTAAGTGGGTCTAGGGCCTCCCCAGGAGGGCAGAGAACCAACTAAGTGGCTAAGACTGGAGGGAAACATCCACTACCATGGAGCTTCACTGCCCACCCAAGCATTTTATAGGAGTTAGGAAGGAAAAGTAACTACACAGAGCTCTCTGAGCAGGTGGAGACAGACACGGTTCTCAAGGGCTTCAGTCAACATGGAATGTGTCATCTTGAAGTAAGACAGGAGGCTGTGACTGCCTGCATCCTCTCCTTCCCTCAGCTGCCATCACCTCCACGATGCTGTACAACGTCTTGAACTTCCCCGCTGGCATTGTTCCCGTCAGCACCGTGACAGAGGCTGATGAGGAGGAGCTGAAGCTTTACAAAGGATGCTGTGATGACCCCTGGGACCGGACACTGAAAAAGGTATGGGAAGTGGTGGAGCAGAAACTGCTGATGGGAGTTTAACAGTTTCAATGGTATCAGGGGCTCCTAAATATCTCCATCAGTATGGCCACAGCACAAGAAAATTCATAACTTCTTTATACATTCCTTGCTAATCCCCAAATCCATCTTAAACACATCCCTTGCTTTTCTCCCAAGCCCCCAACAGGTAAGTCACTAAGTTTTGGGGGGATTAAAGGATGTCCCACAGGCTGGGTAGGATGAAGCCAGCAAGGAGCCATGCAGCAAAGCTTCTGGGAGCAGGTCCTTCCACAGCCACAGCCCACAGGACTGCACTGCACTTTCCTCCTGGCTCCAGGCTGCCTTCAACCAGCCCATGCTGTCAGAGGAGCATGGATCAGGAATGAGGATGCTGAAGGAAAAGGGATGTGCCTACAAGACAGTTCAAAGCACAGCTGGCTGGGGTGTGTGTGGGGGGAAAGGTGTCTCAAGCACGTTACCCAAGACTTGGCAACCATTTCTATCAAAGAGAAGAGCCTTCCCTCTGCCCAGCACACTAACAGGGTTCAAACCCCAACCTCCCCACTCTCTGGGATGAGCCACAGGCCCAAAGCAAGTTCCCAAAATCGGCTGGAGGTGACCCCTCACTTGTGCACTGGCTGCAGGCTGTGTCAGGAGCCGTGGGCATGCCCGTGGCCGTGCAGTGCGTGGCCCTGCCGTGGCAGGAGGAGCTGTGCCTGCGCTTCATGAAGGAGGTGGAGACCCTCAGCCGTGACCAGAGAGTGGCATAGTCACCGTGGTGCCCAAAGAGAAGGGACAGTGCTGCACGACTGCCACCAGCAGTGCAGAGACTACACTGAGGAGGGGAGGAGGAAGAAAACGCCACCTCCTGACCCTTCTCCTTCCAATAAACACACACCCTGTAAGGAACCAAAATGCCCTGCAGGACTGGCTTAAGATAGGTTCAAACAGAGGTAAATCTAGAAGTGCACTTCCAGCAAGGATGGCCATGGGTGTGGGTTCACCCCTTCACCCCCATTTCCATCAGTGCTGCCTCCTGCAGGAGCAGGGCGGTGCTGAGGGGAAAGGATTATGCAAGTTCAATAGTATTTTCTTGCTGGCACTGGAGTAACTTCATATGGATGTAACTGTGGGCTGCCCCATGAGGAATACAGCTGTGTCCATCACTTCCCACCACTGTATTTTCCTCACAAAAATAAAGATGTAACTATTAAGCAACTCTTATCATAAATTCCAGTAATCTTTCACTGATGGTGATGATTCTATAAACAAAGTTGCTAGTCAAAATCATAAGAACACCTGCCCACTGGACATTAAATGGCATCTAGCATGGAAATATTCACACTTATCCACAGCCTTCCTAGCTGTGAGGGATAGCAAGTCACTGGCCTCTCCACAGTAGCAGATCTCCAGCATCCCAAGCACATTTCCAACCCCACAGGAGGGGCACTCGGGGAACCTCTGGTTTCAGGACCTCAGGCTGCTCTCTCTGAAGGCAGGAGATAAGCAGACAGATGCATCTCATTTATGCAGATGGTGAGATGTGGGACAGAAAGGCTGAGATCCCCAGATGGTGTTTGTTAACCCAAACCTGCTCATGCAGGATCAAAGCAGTCAGGCAGGAGGAAGAGAGCAGGGCCATTTATCCTGTCCCACACAGATAAATCGCTCCCTCTGATAAGACCTCTCTTTCCTAGATTAAACACCTCAGTCTCAGATAAATATTCAGGAAACACCACAGCAGGTCTTCCTCATTTATTCCCTATGTCTGCAGTAAAAAAGCAGGCTTCCTTTGGGACATTTTAGAAAGAAAAATAAATACAAAGCAATCCTGCTTTTCTTTCCCTTAAATATTGGGCTATTCCTGACAGCAAGCAGAGTCTGTTGCCCCTTCTACATCCGACGTAACTTGCAGAAATACATCGGCCCGAAGTTGGCTGTGAGGTGAGGCAGGACGAGCTCCCCGAGCCGGCAGTCCGAGAAGAAGGAGAAGGTGTCCTGGAAGAGCGTCCGGAAGTGGCTCAGGTCCTCAGTGCGGACACTGACGTTGAACTGGGATCCTGCAATGTCCAGCGCCCTCTCAACCACACACTCGTTCTGCAGGGGGGACAGGGAGCAGGTGCAATACACCACCTCTGCTCCCGGCCTCGCCGCCAGGATCCCGGCCCTGCAAGGTGGGCACGCACGTCAGCACGGGATCAGCAGCACCCTGAGGGAGGGACACGGGCATTCCCACCCACCCAAAGCCCTCTGAACTCCACAGCCTCGGCAGCCTGTGTCACTGCAACATGAGGAGTGTTTCGGGCCAGGGCAAAGAGTCAAACAGATCCTTATGTTGAGAAAGAATTTAACGTGGGAGATGCCGCTGGAGAGCAGCTGGGATGTGTAATCCTGCAGTCATATCCAAAGAAATGGGATGTATGTACAAGGGAGGAGACTCTAGCAGTTCATGTGCTGCCATGGGTCTCTCTAATCTGCTTCCTTATTGCAACAGCACACAGTGACAGGCTGTGGCACTTGCCAGCACCACATGGCCTGCCGTGTGCTGGGATCTCCTGACCCAGGAGATCACACCCAAAACAACTGTACCCATCCTGTTCCTTAGAGCCTTCTCCCTGTATCCTACAGCTACTGCTGGGGACAGAAGGACAAGTGATATGACCAAGAACATTTGCACTTTCTTACACTTATTGGGATTCGATGTGTTCCAACTACTGCCAGGAAACTACACATGGTTTCCACATTTCCCAGTTGAGGACAGAGTAAAAAGAGGTTTCAGTGCTGGAGGGCTGCTCCCAGCACCTGGGGAACATAACACAACCGAGCTCACTCACATCAGAAGCTGCAGCTGCAGCATGGGCAGCATCTGACGCTCTTTGGTTCGCCTCCTGTGGAAGATGTTGTTGTCCTCCTCCATGACAGAGTGTCTGTCTGTCGTGCAGGGCACATCCACCAGCACCTGCAGCAGCAGAGGTCACACCTCAGCCCCCTGCACAGGTCAAGCTCAGCAAGCCCCCTCCTGCAGCCAGCCCCATGCCCAGCTCCTCCACCCCTGCCAACAGCTCTCAGTGCCTGAACACAGGTGTGCACCACACTGCACTGTAATTACCTGGCTGCTTTGGCATTTTGGGAAGGTGCAAAAAGGCTGCAAAACACCCTGCACTAACTCATGTCCTCATTTAATGTCCATGCTCTGTGTCTCTGTGTCCCTGTGTCCCTGGCAATGCTGCAATGCTGCTGCAGCGACGCCTCCCAGAGTATCCCAGCCAGCCCCTGGAACACCAAACCCAGCCCCTGTGGCTGGACATGGCTGAGAAACCAGAATTATCTAATCTTCACATTTAACCCCTCCCAAGAGATGGACAGGATTTCTAACCGGTATTACACAGGTAAATAAAGGTACAACTCTAGATGCACATATGCACCAGATCCTGCAGGAAGGGATAGCAGGAGGAAATATTACTCCTTGTGTGGCTTGGTCCTCTCTCTGCATTTATGGTTACAGAAAACTACAATTATATGGAAGGATAAGCTGGTGTCTTCCTCAAAAAGAGGAGGAACTTAATAGGTTTATCTTCACTGGTTCAAACACATACCTTATGGAAAGTGCCACCTTTCACCTGGTCCCAGTCCCTTCCGTCGTAGGACGTGACACTCACAGTATCCCTGATCTCTTTGGGGACATAGCTATGGAGAATCTGGTACAGCCTCTTTGTCCGGGAAATGGAGACGTCGTTGGCTGCCAGATGCCCTGACAGGACAGAACAGGCACACTGGGAATGTCACTTTTGCAAAAACACATCTGATTCCCAGCCCTTACACACAGAAACTATTAATGGGTGCAGTACACTCCTCCAGCCCCGTTTTACACACGGGAACAAGGGAACACCCATCCCCACTCACCACAAAACCCAGTCTGCAGCAGAGCCAGAGTCTTCCCACCCGGAGCCGCACAGAGATCGAGGACAGAGTCACCCGGCTGCACATTGAGTGCCAGGACAGGGAGGAGAGATGCTGCATCCATGAGGTAATAGTCGAGGAGCCCCAGAGAGTCCGGCCTGGAAGTCATCAGTTTGCATAACAAAAGCAAATGTTGGAGGGAAAAATAAAAGAGCAGTTGGAAGTGAGGATGGGGACACATGGAAGGAGCCCCTGACAAAGGTCTGTCAGGGATGTCTCACCATGCAGGGCGAAAGCGCGTGATGTCACCCCTGGGGAAGGTGTAACACTTGATTTTGGAGCTGATGGAGGCGCAAAGTGGTGGGGACATCTCTGCCTGTGTCATCATTTCTGCCTGCATCACAGTCCTGCCCTCACCAGAGCCCTCCTGGCACCCTCTGGCCGCTTCCCCTAGGGCTGCACCCCGCTGCCATTGCTGCGCCTTTTGGGAGGCCTCGGAAATGAACTCGGTGGCGTTGAGCAGCTCCAGCTCTTGGGGAACATGGCCAGCAGCAGCGAAGTTGTTGAGGAGGGCCCCGTACTTCTGCTCGCAGAGCAGGCCAGCACGGACCGAGGGCCACAGGGGCCCCAGGTGCAGGCTGTAGCTGGTGTCGAAGTGGTGCAGCGCCAGCCGCGTGGACGGGACGCGCGGGGCCGTGGCAGCCTTGTGGGGAAAAATAACTCAAGGGTTAAAAGACAAAATACCTCAATACCCCCGTACCCAGCCCTCCCACCCAGCCTTCAGGTTTGTCTGGGAGAATGCAGCACTGAGTTCTGTGAGGCCTTTCCAGAGTGTGAGCGTGACAGGACCTGAGGGAATGGCACGGAGCTGTGAGAGGGGGGCTTATGTTGGATAACAGGAAAAGGCTTTTCACCCGCGGGGTGGTTGGACACTGAAGGAGGCTCCCAAGGGAAGTGGTGACAGCACCAAGCCTGTCTGAGTTCAAGCAGCATTTAGACAATGCTCTCAGCACAGGGCAGGATTGTCGGGAATGTCCTGTGCAGGGCCAGGAGCCGCATCCTGATGCATCCCTTCCAACTCAGGATACTCAGCGTTTCCAGGATTCTGTGAATGGCCGATTGTGGTCGGGGGCCCGGGGTGGGCACGGCTGCACACAGAGCGGCAGCACGAGGGTGCAGCGAGAGGTGAAATGGGGGGACGAGAAGGCGATTTGCAGAGGGGCGCAGAAGGGTCAGTGGGGACAGCAGCGGGGTGCAAGCAGCGCCGTGGGGCGCGGTGCTCTGCTCCCGCCCCGCCCCAGCTCACCCATTTCTCCTTGTGCCGGTGCCGGCGCGGCCCCGCTCCCAGTATCGCTGCCGGTGCCGTGCCCGGTCCCCGCCGCAGCAGCGCGGCCGCCGCCCGCCCGCGCCCGCCCAGCGCCGCCATCGCCGCTCGCCTTCCGGGGCGGGACCGGGCAGCGCTCGGGGAGCGGCTGGGAGGGAGGGACTGCGAGCAGCCGGGGCTCGGGAACCGTGCCCGTGGCGGGGGGCCGAACTGGATGATCTTTAAGGTCCCTTCCAGCCTAAGCGTCGGTAAATACTGAGCTGGGTTTGGGCATCAGCTGGTGAGAAGGATCCGGCAACAAACGCGCTTTGCAGCAGAAACGCACAGGCACAGCTGCGCCCTGCCCTGTGCCACAGGGAAAAAAATTACAAAACCAACCAACCAAAAAAAAAACCGAAACCCCCCCCCCCCACCCTACCAAAACCTAACTGGAACTTACATGGTACGCTTACCCTAATAATAAAAGTCTGAAATCTGCCAGCAAAAGAACCATGAACCACTACGTGGATAAAGAGCAGACAAATTTATAAGATGGTGGCTTTCATGACACTTTGAAGAATAGCCGAGAAATTTTCTGCCCCCTGAGATACCCTAATTTTTCTACTAGACATTTTTTCACGTGAAAGGAGCAGGCAGAGCACAGGCAGGACAGTCCCAGGGTGAGCAGAACGGGCTGGTAACTCACACAGAAAGGCTTTCGCTCTTCCCAGGTGACCCTGACTGGGGCTTGAGCTGGTGAACGACCTCCATGCGCCTCCACAGCCACGTGGCTGCTTTCGTGGGCAAGAAGGGAGAGGTGGCTGCTGCCAGGTGGCTCTTCCAGCTGCCGGCAGAAGCAGGAGACAGTGAGGGATAGGTGACAGCTCTCCCCTGAGGGTGGGGAGGAACTTTTCTTTCCTAGAAAAGGGTCACTCCCTTCAGTCTAACTTGGAACGTACCATGTGAACAACACTGTTCTTGTGGGGCTTTGGAATAATCTCTGTAGGTCCAACAGACAAATTCTTCCCCATGGGATTGGGCTGCAGCAGCTGTCCATCATGGCAGCAAAAAAACAACATTCCCACAGGTGAGGAAAACTCTCCCACCCTTGACTGGGCTCCAACACCGATTTCATCTTAACCCAGTAAAAGGCAGGAGCATGGGAACTAGGAAATAAACACAGGGCACTTCCACAGGAACTCTCAATGTTTAATATGGAAAATTACAGAACATCAACACGTTTGTTTTATTTTGCAGAGCTGCACATCTTCCAGGAGCACAGAGGCAGTGACAGGCTGCCAGGAAGCCGTTTCATTCATGCTCAGCATGGAGGATGGACTGCAGGAAGCAGAACTGTGATCCAGGAACTGCTGGCACCGACTGTGAAGCAGATGGACAACCATGCCCCCCTTCACTTCAGCTTACTGAAAAGCTTGTGAGCAACCTGGAAAGAAAGAGAGCCCTCAGTAACTCATGGTTTAGGGATGGAAGTCAGCAAGGTGTCACCACCTGCCCCTAGGTTTTCTGAGCCTCCAGTGCAGCTCCACAGCCCCGGCTTTAATTCTGCAACAAGTCATTGAAGAAAGCTATTGAGTTGCCTTACAAAGCTTTAGCTCAGGTTAAATAGGTTTAACTTTCAAATGGCAAATACAAGGCAGAAATAGCCAAGTGTCATTTGCAGGGTACAAACACTGGATTTGAGTTATTTAATACTGTACTGAATCCCAGCTAGCTCTGTTGTAAACTTTAAAGAAGAAAACGGGACTGAACAGCCACCACAGCTCACACCGAATCTGGCAGCACTGTCAGCAGCGTGGCTGAAGGCAGCTCTGCTCAGAGCCGCAGCAGGGACGCTGCACTTACACAGTGGTCCCTGGCGTGCAGAAAGTCGAAGAGCTCCTCTGTGCACTGCTCCTCTGTCTCGGAGCGGGAGGACACCCGCGCGTCACACAGCTCCAGCCGCTCCCGCGCCTTCACGCACTTCTCCGTCTGCTCGCACTGCTCCCGCACCGTGGTCAGGGGGTCCTGCGGACACGGGGCTGCGGTGAGCACAGGGACACCCCCGCACGCCGCTTCCCCCCGAGCCCCAGCGCTTTAAGAGGGAGCCCGGCCTCCCCACGGAGCTCTGGATCGCCGGCGCGGCGCGGCCCCGCCCGAGCCCCCTGAGCCTGTTCGTCGGCGCTGACGGCCCTGGGCAGCCGCCCCAGGCAGCTGCGAGTCCCCGCGGCGGCTCCCCGTCTTACCACGAGCTCTTCCTCTTCCTCCTGCGGAAAGAGAAGAGAGCACAGCGTTACCGCCCGCCTGCCCGCCCGTTCGGGTGCCGTGCGGGCCCGGCGGCGCCCCTCGCTCACCTCGGGCTCCCCGCGCTGCCCCATCGCGCTCCCGCCGCACAGAAGGACTCGCCAGGGTCACCCGCCGGAAGCGCCGCTGCCCGTGCCGGAAGCGGAAGCGCTCCCTCCGCCGGGCGGCGCGCCGGCCCTGGGAGCGGCCCTTCCAAACATGGCAGCCGGCAGGGTGCGGCCCCGCCAAGACGGCCATTGCTGGGCTCCTGCCCGTCCTCTCCCTTCTTCCCGTGTGTGTCGGCCTCGGAGCCGGCTCGGCCGGGCTGCTACCGCCGGTCTGTCCGCCCCGCTGCTCGATACGACCTCCCCAACATGGCCGCCCGCTCGCGCCACTTCCCAAGATGGCGGCGCGGTGCGGGCGGTGCGTGCCGGAGGCGGTGATGGCGGCCGAGCGGCCGCGCAGCCTGTTCGCGCTGAGCGCGGCCGCCGTGAGCCGCAGTATGGCCACCCTGGAGCGGGACGTCTGGGGTAAGGCTCGGGCGGAGCGGGGCGGCGGGGCGCGGGGCCTGGACCTGCCCGCATCCTGCCGCCCTCTCCCTCTGGCTCTCCGCAGCGCTGCCCGGGCACCTCCTGCGGGTGCTCCTGCCGCTCCTCACCGTCTTCCATCTCGAGCGGGCCGAGGACGCCGCACGGAGAGCAGGTGACACCGGCGGGGACGGCGGCGAATCCCCGGGCGGGAGGGATGCCCCCAAACCTGGCGGGAGGAGCCCACACCGGAGGGACCCTTAGCTGGAGAGAGCAGCCCCTCCAGGCTGGAAATGGGGTCCCAGGGACACCGCCCTGTATCCCACACCCGGACAGGCTCGGGCTCTGCCCCCGGCATCCCATCAAGCTCCGGAGCAGGACACTGGGGGAGGGAGAGGGGTGAAAGCGCTCGATTGATGATTCTTCCCCCCAGGCCTCTCGACACAGCCCATCTGGCGCAAGCTGTGGGACGATGTGATGAAAACCAGGCCGCCCAACTCGGAGGTGAGGAAACGCTCTGATGGGAGAAGGGGCTCAACACAGGTGCCCCGTTACTGCTGTTTTCCATGAGGTTTTCTTTCCGGCTGCCTCCAATCAATTCCTGGCACCTGTTTATAAGCGTTCATAGAGCTCCGGACCAAGGCATAACCCTGGTAATACAAACATTTTGGGGAATAGGATTTATAAAGGAAGCATAGAACACAGCCACACCCTTCATCTCCCAACAGTGAGTTTGCCAAAAGAGCAATTTTTGTCTTCAGAGATTCTCACTTAAACAGTATCTTATATCATGTTTACACCAATACTGGTAAAAAAAAATATGCTGATGTCTTAGAAAGCATGAGAAAAATAGAGAAGACAGTGAGTTTGGAGAATGATTTTATGTAGAGAAGTTGTAGCAGCTTCATTGCTTCATCATCGTAAAAGAGTCATTAACAGACAGCTTAATGACAGACAGTAAATAGATGCTCTGGAAGAAAATTGCTGGTGACGTGGTTTTTAATAGGCAAAAAAAATGGCCCAGCTTCAAACCACTGAGTGTTTAAATTAGGCCAGAAGGAGGAGGAAGAAAGCAATGGGATTCACTCAGGTTTCCAAGGAATACACTGAGGAAGAGGCTGAGAACTAGAGAGGTGAGCACAGTGGAGCTAGCAGGAGGGGGTTTTGGACACCAGGTTAGCAGACAGCAATAATTTAACTTAAAAAGAACAAGAGAAGTGGATGTTGACTTTTTGTTCTTCCACCCTGTTGTTCAATTGCAGAGCATAACATGCTGGAGGAAGAAGTTCCTTGAAACATTCTTCTCCAACGTCCTCCATGGTGTCTTGGACGTTTCCTCTGACTGGCGCCTCAACGACCGTCACTTTTCACCGCTGCTCCACAGCTCCCCGCACGTTTCCCAGCTCACCCTCTGCAACATGCTCCAGGGGGCCGTGGAACTCACTGCCGAGCACAACCACAGAGTGCTTGAAAACCTGACTGGCTCCTTGCAGATCCTGAAGTTCCAGCACCTCCTCTCCTGCGACCAGTCCGGCAGGCGCTCGCTGGTTTTGCTCCTTCACCGGCTGATCCACCACGGCTCTGTCAGCCAGGTGTCCATGTATTCCTGGCCTGTTCCCGACACGGTTCTTCTCGTTCTCATCCTGACCATGAGTGCTGGGTTTTGGCGCTCGGGAAATGCCCTCACCTATCATGGCAGACCCTGTGGCCTTTGCAGAGAGGAGGACAAAGGCCAGAGCCAGGAGTCAATGCAGGAGGGAACAGAGAGGGGCTGTAATGCTGAGCAGGAGGGGATTGGTGGTGAGAACCAGAAGAGACACCCAGAAGAGGCTGATGCTGACACGAACTCTGTGCTCTCTGGCCCCAGAAGTCCTCCCCTGCGAAACCCAGCGTGTGAAGAGACAAGCAGTGAGGTGCCCTGTGGCCACAGCAGCATTCAGGGGGGTTCTTCCCCTCATTCCAGCTCAGAGCAGCTGTCCTGCCATCCCATTCCTCGAAAGACACGTAGACGGATGAAACCTGCAGTGGGGAGGAAACGTCGCTGCCTCAGACGGAGCAGGGGACACTATGCTGACCCAGAAGATCTGTATGATTTTGTTTTCACTGTTGCTAGAGAGGATAATTCAGGGTTACTGGACAAAACCAGGACCACAGAGGGAGAGAACACTGAGAATTGGACTAGTTCCTCCCCAGGATCTCCATGCACTGGCCATGCTGGCTGTAAGAAAAGAGCAGGACCTGCTGGAATCCTTTCTCTGAAAGCTGCTCACCGCTTCCGAAGTGTCTCCACACTGGAATTGTTCTCCATTCCTTTGACTGGGGAGACATGTCGGACTCTGAGTAACCTGCTGAGCTCCTGGGTGTCTTTAGAAAACCTGGTTCTGTCTTACAATGGTCAGTGCTGTGAATAGGGCACTTCCTTCCAGCCCTGCTCTAATGGTCTGGCTTACTGCTCGGGTTTACCCTGGGTGAATTTTCACTGGATGGGGCATCGTAGGAGTATTGGTGCCCCATCCTGAGAAAGGTGTTGGGTGAGATGTTTAATGAGTGTGAGGACTTGAGGGAGAGAATGGGATCCCTCTGTCCCAGAACAGCCCCTGGCTTTGTGCCTAAACGCCCTTCAGAGAGGGCAGAGCCAGATCTCCATCTCCCAGGTACAGAGTGTAGCTTAAGGAAGCGTGGATAAAGCGGTCTGAGTTTATCCTTTGACTCGGGCTGCCACTGCTGCAGCTCCAGCTCTGCCTGTCAGTGCCTACACGCACAGCTGACACTTTTCTGTACAAATGCCGTTCCAGGCCTGAATGCCAACATCTCCTGCATCCTGTCGGGGCTCCGGGCGCTGTCCCGCCACCCCGAGTGCCGCTTCCGCGCGCTCCGCGTGAGCGACGTGTTCTCGCACGTGCCCTGCATGGAGCTCGTTCGCTGCATCCTGAGCGCCCTGCCCCAGCTCCACACGCTCTCCGTCAGCTTCGACCTCAAAAACCAGCTGGAGGGCAGCAGGCCAGAGGCGAATCCAAGCTGCAGCGAGGCAGAAATCCCAGGTAGGAATCACCATTCTGAGCGATGGCCAGGACTTGGCAGGCAGGTAGAGCTGTAAAAGCTTGGTACAGGCTTCACTCAACACTATTATGGTGGTTTGTTGTTAGGCAGTTACAGCCTTACCTTTCTGATTTAGTTGTTGCAGTTTGTCCCTTCCAGTCTGAGATGTTCTGTGGAGACAGAATCTTGGAGAAAATGTTTTATTGATGTATCCCAGCCTGCTGCAACATCAGCTTTGTAAAGGGCCAGTCATAACCTGTGACTGTCCATGGGGAGCCTATCCCACCAGATCTGTAAATTGACTGAGAGCTTTTGCTTTGTCTGTCCCATTGACTGTGAGGCTGTAAGCCTTAGACACACCCTTAAGCAGAGGGAAGTCATCCTTTGATCATCACAGTACCATAGGAGATGGCAAAGCACTACCCAAGCCTTTGGATTACAGCCTGGGAGCTACAGCAGAGTGTGCTCAGCTCACAGGTCTCCCATCACCCTTATTAGCCCTTGAATTGCCAGAAAAGCAGTGAGCAAAGCCTGAGCGAGTTTGGAGTAGGGTCAGGAAAGACCTGTGCTCTGGGAAAACACTGACTGGTTTGTGCATTAAAGGGTGACCTATCCTCAAGCATTGGTGAGCACAGTAGAAATTGCTGACCCTGTAGTCTGGCAGGAATCCTGGAGTGAGCTGTGATTGACATCACCCCAGGTCTGAGCTGCCAGAGCTCCTCAGGTTAGGGCATGGTGCAGAGGCAAGTTTCTACCAACCTAAAGGATGGAGGTGTTGGGCATACAGGCTTCCTGCTTGCTGCAGCTACACTGAAGACTGGCACTCCAAATCAAATTCTTTCACTGTTTTTCTTCCCTTAGAAAGCTGCCTGGAGGTGCTGGAGATCCGATTCCCCAGGGAGCCTCTGCACACTGCGTTCCTGCTGCCGGTGCTCAAGGCATCAAAGTCCCTCCAGCAGCTGTCCCTCGACAGTGCCACACTGCCCTGCCCCCAGGAGCTCGGGCTCCTTTTGGAGGTGCTCAAAGGTACTCTGCTAACTCACAGGCAGCACCACTGGGGCACACACAGAGAAGCTTCCATGCTGTGGTCTTCCATCCTCTAGCATGAAGCCAGCTTAGGTGGGTCCATCTCTTCAGCATGGACATCCTTGGTATCCCCCGAGAAAAGGAAATGGGTCTCAGCCATACCACATGCCATGCTATGAGGATGATCCTGCACAGCACAGTGGTTCCTTTCCAGTTACCCACAATCCACACAAATTACCCACTGTTTAAGTCAGTTTCTGGGTGTTAGCTGGTAGCTGGGTCTTTTTATCCCAAGAATGTGCAGTGCTTTACCTGAGAACTTGTTTTGCTTTTAGAGTGTACTCCCAGTTTGAAGAAACTGAGCTTTCATGATGTGAACCTGGCTGAGCACCAGAAAGAAGTTCTGCTTCTGCTTCAGGATCCTGGCCTACAAGGTACAGCCAGTTCCCGGATGCTTTTGCTTGGAAAGGTGCTGTGGGTGGCTGCTTCAGGCTGGCTGGCATTTAGAGGGGATCTTTGGATGTGTAAGGTTTAGCCAAATATCAGACATTTGGAGCAGATCTGCAGGTGTTGTCAGAGTGGGAACATGCCTGGTTCTTGTGCTAGAGGAGCAGAGGAGCTGCTGGCAAATCCTACAGGGAAGTGTCTGCAGTCTCAAGCTATAAACCAAAGATTTTTAACCTGCAGAGCACATCAGCCTTTAACTGGATGAGCTGGCAGAGCCACCTGCCTGGGTGTGATCTCTGCTCTCTTCCTGACACAGCAGAAGTGCTGTTATACACAATCCACTGCTGAGGGAGCTTTGTTCTTGCACGTGGACTAGGGGTTGGAGCTGTCTGCAGAATGTAATTATGGAATAAATGAAGCACAGGGAGTACTCATATGTACTGTAACTCCATTTCTTCATAGAAATCACGTTTTCCTTCTGCCGGCTGTTTGAAAGCTCTACTGCTGAGTTTTTGTCAGAAATAATCAACACAGTGAAAAGAAATTCCTCACTGAAGAGCCTCAAACTGCCCGGGAACCGCCTTGGTGGGTACTCTGTGTGGCTGTGGGGCCTTGGAGCAGCTCCCTGGAGGGAGCTTTGGGGCTGGAGTCAGGACCACTGAGAGCTGCTGACTGCAGTGATGAACTTCCCATACGCAGGAACAGAGTGGGATCTGGTTCACAAAGTAAGGAGCACTGGATTTTTAAAGGCAGAATTTCAGTTGCATTCAGCAGTGTATAAAGGTACTGTGCAGGAATTATGGCTGCTTTTCTTTCCAGCAAATGCAGCTTCTAGCAAATCTCCAGATTTGCCTGAACACTGATCTGCTTCAGACTTTAACAGGAATAGTTCCAACATCAGATGCACTGCCTCTGATTCAGAGGCACAGATTTTGCCCAAGTATGGACAGTTTGTGTCTTAACAGCTGTTGGCAGCCACTGGAGGGATGAGAACAAGTAAAGGAGGAATTGTGTCGAAGTGGAATTGAATTTACAGAAGTGATAGGCTTTTTGAATCACAGGCCAGGTAGAAAAGTTTGAGAAATTAATTGCAGATAAATCCAGAATATTGTTTTCTGTTCTTTGAACAAAGTATAACAGGAAAGCTTGGGATAACCTAAATACACCTGATTTCTAAAACAAAGCTGCATCTGGACTTCTCAAATAAGACTTATGATTTTTCTAGGGAAACAAACTACCCTATCAGCAAATGTTTTCCTTGCCTTGAACACTGTGCTCAGGGGGATGAACTCACTTGATGTCACTGAGGGTTCTGAAGTGGTCTCTTTGTGTTGCATTCACTCCTTTTTTGCACTATTATCCCAGCCCTATGGCAATTTAAATTTTAAGACCATTTCCAGTTTGCATCTTTCCTTTCAGGGAATCACAGGCTGGTTGCTCTTGCAGACATTTTCTCTGAAGATTCCTCCTCTTCTCTCTGCCAGCTGGATGTCAGGTATTCTGCTGCTCTAAACACTGAATCCTTGTTCTGGGAGGGAGAGAGCTGAACTGGGCTCTGACTGCAGGAGAACCTGAGCATGGCTTTGTTCCTTGAGAGAATGTGTGCTCAAGAAACACTCAGAGAGTGCTGCAATGGGCACATACACCCTCAGGGACCTCCAGGATCTCTGAGACATTTCACCTTTAGGAGTCAAGCTCCAGCTTTAAAGCAGCTTTGGTTTGCTGCTCCCTGGGGAGCCTCCTACAGGCCCTCCTTAAGCTGTAGGTTAGGACTAACATCCCTACATACTTTTATTCTTGGGCATCAGTGTGAACAGCTCTGTTCCCACTGCCCCTTCATAGCAAGGGAATGCTGTCACTATTCCTTGTACATCTAGAGAATGCCTCTGCATTCCTTTCCTCAGCCTTGGTCTTCAGTCAGAACTGCTGCTCTCTTCTTGACCCTGAATGGCCTTACAGTAACCTTTATGAAGCACATGGTGGTGGCTTTTCTGCAATACCAACAACTGCTTTGCTTCATTCTCTCCCCCCCTGCTTCTTTACATCCTCATGGCTTGACAATTTATTTAACCGTGGCCACACACCTTCAGCAGGCTCGAAACCCGATTGTCACTGTGCCTCTTAAATCCAGCATGCAACTTGATATTTATTTACACATCTCTGCATGGGAATTCACCTTTTAATCTCCTAGAAGTACCAGGAACTGGCACATGTCCTTCAGATCCTCTCAGCAGGAAGAGATCTGTAGGTTGGGCCAGGCCCCATGGTCAAGAGAGTTGACAGCTGCAACATTTTAAGGCCACAGCTAAGTCTGCCTGAGTCAGAAGAGTTTAACTTGGTAGTTGTTACCACCTTGGTTTAAAAACATTTTCAGCCCTTCATACTCAGTTTTACTTTTCATGAGAAACACTTATATTTTGTACTGCTGGAAAAAGGTGCACCTGGCCTTGAAACATCCTCAGGTACTGCACTGGCAGTTACTAGAAGGAACAGTAATTTAAACTGCTCAAATTATAGCTTAGACTCTTAATGTTTTTTTTTCTTTTTCTTTCCCTGCAAAGCTCAAATTGCATCAAACCTGATGGGCTGCTGGAGTTCACAAAGAAGCTGGAAGGGCACATCCAGCAGAGAGGAGGACAGCTTCCGTTCACACACCTCCGCCTCTTCCAGAACTGGCTGGACCAGGACGCGGAAACGGCGCAGGAGGCGCTGCGGCGCCTCCGAGCCCTGTGCAGCGTCGTCAGCGACGCCTGGGACTCCTCGCAGGCCTTCGCTGACTACATCAGTGTCATGTGAGGGACACAGCAGCAGCAGGAAAGCCATCAGCTTCTGATTTCACAGCACAGGTGGAGGGGGGGATCTTCCCCAGTTCAAGCAGTACAAAGCTGTTCTTTTCACTCTGCTGTTTGTTTGAAGAAGGGGTGTGACACTGCCATGACACACCAGACCCCGTGGGCTAACAGCTGTATTTCCAGGTGATCTAACTCTGCCATCTTTTTGGGTATTATAAATGGGATGTACACCAAATGAGCTTCTGAACAAAGAGTTATGTCACTGGCTGTTGTGAAAAATGTCACGTTGTTTCAGCTAATGTCTCACAATAACATCTCCAGCATGGGAGAGACTCAAAAGCCATTGGGTTGTGGTCCTTGGCAACCAGGTCTGGGGGATCTTGTTTTTGAGGAGGGGTATTGGACAGTATCACCTGACACCCCTTCCAACTTCACCATTCTGTGAAGTAAGAACTCCCTCCTCGAAAGGGAGTAGAAAACAAGCTAACAGAGCCCCCAGGCTTGACCTTTTCCATTTGGAAAATTGTACTTTACACCAAAAAGTTCTTTATTTACCAATTAGCTTGCTGTTTATTTGCAATCACACTGCCCTTTTCCAGTGTCTGCAGTCATTTTACAGAGGTTTCAATAGTTTGTTATTTTGTAACACTTTTGTAATAAAACTATAATTAAGACCCATAATGTACCAAAGTGAGTTTTATTACTGTCATATAATGTGATTTCATTAAAACACTGCTAAATCAGGGGATCCTGCCCATAACAAAGCAGGGTTTTAGAAATGGAGTTACTGGAATAGAGCCTGATTTCCTACTGGTTGCATGATCTTTCAGGCCAGCTATTCAACATACAAGCTAAAATTTTTTCCCCCTGTACAAAATCCTCTTGTTCCCAAGTAATCAGCAAGGTTCATATTTCACAGCAAAAATGGATCCTGCAAGCTTTGATGAGCACCTGTAAGCCAGAGCTGTCAAAGACAAAAACCAGACTGTGCACCAAGTGCTATAAAACTCCTGGCTCAGCTTAAACCTGAAGACAAAACCTGGCTGAGTAGAAGGCAGACAGCAAAGGCAAGAGAACCACTGCTAAATCTGATCAAGCATGCAGGGTCCCATTATTCCCAGTTCCCAAGGGGCTGTTTTTCAGGCACACAATACAACAGCAGAGAAAAAGTCATGGAGTCCTTGCTGCCGCAGCAGACAGAACACTGCCAAGAGCCTTCCAGCCAGTCCAGAGCCACGCTGTTCTGCTGTCCCACAGCCACACAACAGCCCAGCATGCACAGCACCCACTGCCCCTTTCCTTGAAAGGAATCCAAGTGGGGCAGGCTGCCACAGAGCCCGCCCTTGCCCCCACAGGGGACGGTAACCTGTTAGGGAATCCCTCGCTGCTCCTCATGGGAGTGATGATAGAAGGTGAAGGTGACAGCGGCGTCCCAGGCAGCCCTGAGCACCGAGTCCGGCAGGCGCCGCTTGTCGGCGCAGTGGTGCCACTGCGACAGGTCCGAGGTGCAGTCGGAGCCGGCGGGAGGGGGCCGCACCTGCTGCCCGTTCACACAGCGGCCACACTTGATCCTGCAACAAGGGCAGAGCAAGGCTCCCCTGCTGATTCTGCCTATGGGCTGCCTCAAACTGCAGCCCACTGACATCTGCATGAACCCCCCTGGAGCTGGAGTTTGACTTTCTGAATTACTACTGCATTTCATTTCAACACACAACTAGCTTCTGGTGCGTGTGACAGGGAAGGAGTGACATGCATTTTGAAAACCTGGGGGTTCTGTTTCCAATGGCAATCCCTCCTTATGTTTAACCATTTGGGAATGGTCCAGCAAGACCCAGAGGAAGTTTCATAGGAGGAGTTTCTCTTGAAAGGTGTGGGATGTTGCTTAAGGCAGATCTCAAGTGACTGCTGCTAACACCATATTGGTATTGCACCAGGACTCCCAAATTCAAAGAGCACACCATGCTCCAAAACACTCCATCCTGGCTCCCACCACAGCCACCAGGTTGTGCTCAGGCTGTTCTGGAGATGCCCCACTGAGCTGTCACTTCAGTAGACAAAGAGCAGCAGCAGCCAGGCCAGCAACACTGTTGCCAAGCAGAATGGATACCTACACTGAGCTAAGCTTTGATACAGCTTAAAACTAATCCTCTTCACTTCTTGCCTGAATTAAGTCTTAATTTTCACAGTGAAGCATTTTTCCTGCACTCCCTGTCCCCTTTCTGGTGGCTATAATACCACAGGTCTCTGGGCTGGGGGAGAAGGGCAGACAATGGAGAAGAGTACTCTTTTAGTTGCCAGAAGAGCACTTGGGCTGGCTGCATGAATTCTTAGCCAATGGAGAAGTCCTAGTGTGGAAGCAGTTCAGCATTTGTTCACCAGTTCACTAGGAAGACAGCAGTAAGGAAGGACCAAGTTAGGCTCCACCAATTTGAACAACTCTGATCAGTTTTTCTCTTTTTCATTAGCTGCAGCATTTCAGTCCCCAAAACAGGCAGCTACAAGATAGCTTGCTCACTAGTCCAGCCAGCACAGCTTTTCTGGACAGCAAAAAGGGAGGACAGCAAGGAAGTGCTCATGTCTAGGTGGCTAACAGCTTCAGAAGCAGAAACACTTGAGGCTCACTCTCTGTACTTCCTCCTTCTGCCTGGGAGACCCCTGAATTACACAGCCAAGCTTTTGCTATCCCAGCCCTGAGTCATTCAGAGTACTCACTTGTCATGGGTGTCACTGGTGGTGGTCTCATTCAACGTGAAGAGCTCCTTCAGCTCCCCAAGGGAGAAATGCCTTTCTACATCCTGCTCTTCATCCACCACGCAGCTGCTCAGGGCTTTCTTGTGGGTCTGGCGCTGGAATATTTTCTCCTCTATGGTCCCTGTCTACAGGCAAGTCAGAGATGAAGCACAGTTGGAACACTGGTGTTAAAGGAGCTCTACATGGGCAAAGTGTCACAGATCAAGTGGCACTAAGCTGTCAGCACCTCTGAGTGCCTCACCAGCCCAGGTGACAGGCAAGTTTCAGTAGCTGCACTCCAACCACGTGTGCTTTTTTTACAGATCTAGCCCAACTCCCCTTGTCTTTCCCTGTGGCTGCAGGAGTGGATCCAGTGGAGATAAGGATGAGGAAGAGATGCAACTGCCATTCAGGGCTAAAGCTCACACACTGCACCAGGTTGTGCTGACAGGAAAGAAGGGAAAGGAGCTGAGCAGCTACAGCTGCTCCCTAACAAAAAAATCCCAACCACAATCTCCCCAAGAAGCAGCAACAAGGTCTAGCCCTGGGTAACACAAGCATCAGCACTATTTTCTGGTTCACCCACACACAGATCAATCACATCCTGCCTGGAGGGAGATGTCTGCTTCCAGAACAGATGTGCAGAAAGCCCAGCAAACTGTATTTCTAAGGCAAAAATCTAAGAGCAAAATGTCTGTTTTGCAAACAAATGTAATACCAAGGAGGGGGGTGATTAGTCATGATTTGCAGACTGATTTCCTATTTCTAAAAGCAAAGGAGCTCCCAGTTTCCAAGTGCAGTAAGATCAGAAAAGTACTCCATTAAGAAAAGATGGGCAAAGAATGTCTGTTTTCTCAAAGTAAAAATAATAACTGACCAAGGAACCTAAGCTTACACAAAAAAACCCCAAACAAAACAAACAAAAAAAAAAAAACAAAACCAAAAACACAAAAAAACCTCACCCCACAACTTTCCCCCTCAACCAAAACAAAAAACCCCACGGTCTGAACTAATAAGAGAATAAGGGCAGAGGAGACACTTCTAAGCAGTAATCACTACTGACTTGGCACTGCTGGACAAAGTGTTAGAGTAGCCTGAAAAGAGCAGTCTCCTTCATGGCTTTCCTTTGCAGAGCAGCTATCCCATCTGCTCACCAGCAGCTCCAATCCCAAATGCTGCTGGCAATTCCAGGAACGTACTTGCTGTTCCTGAAGTACATGTACACCCAACTAAAACAGAGTGCAGCCTGCCTGAAAAACAGCAACTTCTGCATCAGACACCCCATGAAATTGAAGAAGTCAGATGCCTAAATGACTTCAAAAGAACATCTTATCTGCAAAGCCACAGTTGTTTCTATTTCTCAGAAGCCAGCCACTGCTAGAAACCAAGGGCTGCAGTAATGACCCTCCAGCTAGAACCTTCATGGTTTTCCATGGCAACAGATCTAAGGCTAGGAAGCAACTAAGGTCCAATCAATTCTGGTCACCAACACAGAAGAGTTCTTTCCCTTCTGGCCCCAATCACAGCAGCTGCAGCCTGGGCTGGCCCCCAGAGCTGCATGCTGAGGAGGAGAGCACTTTGCCTCACCGAGAGCAGCCGGTAGATGTAGCACATCTTCTTCTGGCCGTCCCGCCACACGCGAGCCATGGCCTGCTCGTCGTTGGCCGGGTTCCAGTCGGGGTCGAACATCACCAGCCTGTTGGCCCCTATCAGGTTCAAACCACAGCCACCTGCTTTGCTGCTTAACATGAAGATGAACTCAGGGCTCTGGAAAAGGGCAGGCTTGGATTAGACTACAGAGGCAGCCATGCTTTTACTCACAGCCCTCAGAGCTGGCAGGAGAGCTGCTCACGTCTGGCAGGTTCCACTCACCGAGGCGCTGTTGAATCGCTCCACGATCTTTGCTCTCTTTTTGATGGACATGGTGCCGTCCAGCCGGACATACAAATACCTGGAACACACAGCACTCACTACAATCAGACTGCTGCCACCTTTAGAGCATCCCACCTAAGAGAAAAATCTATCACCATCAGCCTTGTAACAACAGAAAGGGCTTTAGAAACGTTAGCAGAGGGCCAGAGATTTTTTGCTGAGTGATGCCAGCAGACAAAGCACAAGCTACATTAGCTCCAATTCAGGAGTACCTGAGCTAAAAGACAGATCACAAGTTCCTGCTGATAGAAAGTGTAGAAACAGCCAGTTCTTTTCCAGCATAGGCAACAAGTACAGTCTAACAGGATTAAACCAGTGCAACCCAAAGACAAACCTTCTGTTCCTGCAGAGCTTTTCAAATAGATCCAGTGTCTGAGTGTAGTTAGACACTAAAACCACCTTGTCATTACTGGTGCTTTTGGTAACAGCAAGGATGTAATCCAAAACCAGCATCTTTCCTGGATAAAAAGGAAAGAAAGAAAAAGTTAGAGCAGAATTCCCAAATTCCAGACTCTGGAGGGACACTTTAGCATCTTGGTAAGATGCTAAATACAGTCTCATGGTTCCTTGTGTTAGGCAGCACATCTGTACTGCTGAGTTCCACCATACCTGAAAGCTGGGGCTCCAGAGATTTGGTGCTGTAGCCAGAAGGGAACAAGCCCAAGGCTCCCATAAATCCTTCTTCCTCTTCCACACACTTATCATAGATAAGAGCAGGATCTGGAGAATAAACAGAGCTCAGAGATTGTGGAGTGCACAAGGGAGACCCAAAAAAGCTCCACTAACAGTGCAAAACCCAAACCCATGTGAACAACTCACGATTACAGAGCTTCTTCAAGGATGTGATGGAAGAGAGAGAAGACACACTGATTTTGCCCTCCTTCAGCTCCTCCACTGGCTTGGCTTGCTTCAGGAAGTTCTTGTACAGCTCAGTCTGCAGAGGTGTCAGCCTGAAACACAACAAGAGCTCTGCAGTCCCAGCCTGCAGTCAAAGAAAAGCCCTGCCCCATCTACACAGTGTGTTCCTTTCAGCTCAGTTTTTCTAGCTACAGCACAGACAGCCTTGACCTGCCCCCAAGGTGCTGGTAGAGTACTGCTGTCTTCCAGAGCTGGAAGAGAAGCTTGCAGAGACTGCACAGCCCAGGCCTCTGCTCTACACAGCTGCCCAGAGCTCACCAGCTGGCTGGCAGAACCATCAGTTGTGGGTTGTGGCTTCAGGAGGAAAAAGCAACATATTTTCAATGGCTACAACCTCATTCCTAGAGGGCAGCAGTAACCACAAGAATTAAAGGGCTTATTGCAATTTTTCAGTCCTTCCTGTTGCTTCCACTATTTTCCAGACACAGCAGATGCTTTCTAGTACCTGCAGCAGACCACCTGTTCAATCTTCACTGGCAGGTATTTGGACAGGATGTCTGAAGTTCTCCGAATTAAACACCTGCAGGGAGAGAAATTAAAATCAGATGCTTGGATGACTCTTGGATCACTTCTACTGATAAAGCTCTGTTTTATCACTATCATTCCTCATGTGGTCAACAGACAGTCCCTTTGATATGTTCTCTCCAAAGGTCTGTGACAGTCCAACACAAGGCAGAGGCCAGACACCCACAGTCCCCATGAAGCCGTATTACAGAGCCCCATATAACCACAAGGCTTCTCATTGGTTCATGAGATTTGGAGGGATCAGACATGATTCCACCTAAACAGAGAGAGCTCAGCCACTACAGAAACTCAGCTCTTCCTCAGACTACCAACAGCATTTGCAATTTGAGCTACAACAGACCAGCAGCACAGACAGCAAACAAGAACAGGGATCCACCACCACAAACTGTGGGCATAACCCAAAGTACAGGTAGGCAACTCCCCACTTAATAACTCAGCAGCCATCCTCACCCAAGATGGGCTCAGAGCCTGACACAAGCTTGCAGCAAAGGACATATCCTTTGGCCCTGGAAATGCCCCATGGAGCAGTTTTGCCACACTTCAAGAAAAGGTGGAATGTACTAGAAAAAGTGCTGAGCTGAGCAACCAGAGCAAGAGGTGCAGAAACCCAGTTCTGCCAGGAAGCATCAAAAATATGTTACAAAACCTATAGAAGAAAGACAGCAGGGATATATGACAACCCCAAAATCAGTCAAAGGCAGGTAAATAAAGGAATAATCTGGTCTTCGAACCCATAAGCAGCAGGATGAAAAGTAATAGGCTTAAACTGCAGTAAGGAAGATTTATGTTACACATTAAGAGCATTTTCTAACTGCAGAGACAGTGGTGCCCTGGAAAAGGTGGCCCAGGAAAATTGCAAGGTCTTCAGTGCTGGGTGAGGGTTAAGAGATGGTTTAGGTCTAACACACTCTACCTTAGGACAGCAAGCCTGACTGGATGCCTTCTCCAGGGCCCTTCCAGCCTTGCCTCTAGGATTCCATATGTCTCTGCAGCACTGTCCCACTTGCAATTCCTACCTAACTCAACAGACTCATCTGTTACCACTTTTGTGCTTTGTCTTCCTTATTTGTGTATCATGACTGCTGCACAATAAAGGAATGGATATAGACCTCAACAGAGCCAGGCACAGGCATTCCTGAACACACCTTTACACCCATTTTTCATTAACTATAAAAAGAAATAATGCACTTCAAGAAGGAAAAAGCTTTTCTCCTCCCAACCTTTCCTTTTTTCTTAGGTTTCTGCAAGCTGATCTGAGCCAAGGTCAGGACTGTCTCTGTGGAGTGACTCTACTTAGTGTGAAATCTAATTTACCATGACTGTGAACTGCAGGATTGTATTTGTGATGGCTGCCAAAGATCAGATTAAAAAACCAAAACAAACCAAGCAACCAAAACCCACCAAACAAAACCCACAAACAAACAAAAAAAATGGTGAAGACACCAGCAATGCTGAAAATTCAAGACTCTTTTCTAGAAAGTTCTTAAAGAGAGCAAAGCAATTGCCAGCAGATGTGGATAAATTGGTTGTATTCATGCAGAAAAAACAGGTTTAAACAAGTACCACAAATCAACCAAAGATAAATAAGACAGCACTTCACATCACAGAGGTGCTTGTTGGGGATCAGAAGTCCCATCTCTGACACTTGTAGTCTGTCCTATGAGCCCTACAGAGCCAACAAAACTGTGGAAGTGTGAGCTGGACTCTTCAGTGACTTGTGCAACCAACAGCAGAACTGAGTGACATTCCTTATACTCCTGCTCCTCACCGTCTGTGCCAGATGGACCTCGAGCCTGATCCAGCCCACATCAGTAAATAACATAAATAAAAGGATGCTGCCTGATTATTCAGATCCCAGGAGAAAACAGAAACAAATAATCATTCAGTACCTGAGAGTACTGCTTGGGGGTGACTGCAGCTGACTGTGCCACGTCAGTTCCATTTATCAGACTAAAGCTCCATGCTTTGTGGATTTCTTAGGCAATAAATATTTGCACAATCACTTGCTGAACAGACATAACAGGCAAGAGAATTCATTACGGCTACAACCATAATTTGGAAAGATAGCAGGGCTTATGCAAAGGGCTTAAGCAAAAGCTCTGCAAAGAGAAGAGGGATGAAATTCACCTGTTCACAATACTGATCAGCTCTTTAAGCCTCTCTTCTCCCTTGTGTCGCTCAGCTTCACTTGCATCTGCATCTCTTCCTTTCAAGATGGGCATTTCAAAATGTCTTTTAAATTCCTGTGCAGTTCCTGTATAAAACAGAAGTGAAAAGGTGACAACTACTACCAAAGAACCTTTGATCAGCATCCCACAGCCCCACTTACCACACCTCAAACACCAAGCCCAGCAGATGAAACAAACCCTCATGCCATCCATAAAACTGGTTTTTCCTAGCCAAGAAAGACTCACACAAGGCAGACAAACCAGTACAACAGATAATAACTTTGTACTCCAACAACAGTGCAAAGCCAAAAGTCATAGAATTTTACTTTAACAGTCACACACATACTGCTTTTGCTCACATTCCAGTTATACTTTTATTCCCAGATTTTGTCCTTGCAAACAACAGCACAGGCATTATCTGTGCCTACTCCAAAATTATCTGTAATCAGTTGCTTATTACTGGCCACAGGCTGAAAGTGGGAAAAATGCCTACTGAGTGCTTGCAGCTTTGCTGCAGTAGTTACACCATTAACCTCATCTCAGAAAGAAGGAACTGCAAGTACAGGGAGAGTAATCCTGCCCAAAGCACAGGTCAAGGGGGGCAGGAGAAATCCCATCAGCTCCCTGTAATAACTGCCCAAAATTGAAGCACACTGAAAAAGCAGATGTAGAACATCTACCACCCCATTCCATCCGTTCCTTGAGAATTCCTAGGGGCAACACAGATGAACAGAAAAAGACACAGCTCAAATTCTGCTTGCAAGACTAAGAATCTGATGAATTGTGTTCAACTAGAGTTGTGCATGAACTAGAATTAATGAGAAGCCTCTTGGACTGAATGTCCAACAACCTGAGACAATCATGTGTGATGAAAAAACACAGTAATTTACAGTAGCATTCAGTTTCACATATTCATATTACCTTAATTGAGTCCCCTTCAAAATACCTGTTAGACTGGTGTACTTTGCATCAGCATCTTGTTGAAACAGAGCTCATATGATATACAGCCCCTAGAACAGGGCACCCTGACCTATACAAACTGAGGCTAAGTCCCATAGAATCACAGAATGGTTTGAGGTGGAACAGACCTTAAGCAATCATCTAGTTACAAGCCCCTGACACGATTTTTCACCAACGTCCCAATTGTTGCTTTTGCTGGCATTGAGGGAAGCCTGACCAGCACCTTCCCCTCCCTCCCACACATTCATCTCTTACCCAGGATGCCTGAATTGACAAAGTGCACCAGGCTGAAATACTCCAGCAGGTCATTCTGAATGGGGGTGCCTGAGATAAGGACCCGTCGAGGTGTGTTTAAGCCATTGAGAGCCTGGTAAGTTTGGTTTTCAGAGTTTTTCAGTCTATGGCCCTGTAAAAAAAAAAACAGAGAAAAGGAATAAGGCTGATAGATCTGGTGGCCCTGTTAGGAAGCAGCTTGGAGAGCCACATCAACACTGATAAAAGGCACCTCACAATTTTCCCCATTCCTGGTCCTGGAGTAAGTGTTGCAACCGTCTTGTTTCAAAAACAAGGATCCGGTGAAAAACCTGAAGCCATTACATGAAGAAACAAGACATTACAAGCTTCCCAGACCAGGAATATCTGAGCTCCACCCAGGCAAGAAAGTCTACCATGAAAAATAACAACCATCACACAATATAACTATTTTCTTTTCTAAGATGGGAATGTTTTCAGCTATCAACACAAGCACTGAACTCTGAACCAGTAAAATGGCCTCACTCAAGATCAAGACCACAAGCCACTCAGACCACCTACAGAGAGGATTGCCAGACCTTTGCACACTAATAAAAAAGAGGTTCTTCACCTTTTACAGGGGTAATCTAAATACAGGCCCCATTTCTCATGCCTGGGAAAAGCAACTTTATTAGCATCTGAGTGCTGAGTAGGACAAAGCACAAGTGATAAGATGCTTTTCATGAGTGCCAGACTGCAGCAGAGATGAGTATTTACTGGAAATGTATAGAAGCCACAAGGCCAAGGACGTGGGTTCCCAGACTCCCTAGGTGCTGGCCCCATTCCAGGGGCATGAGAGGTGTGGGCAGTCGTAGATAAAAGGTTTATGGGAGCTACACTCCTGAGGACACTCACGGTTTTTAAGCCCCTCTTGGCACTGTTCCGGCAAATACAAAGCCAAACCACTGGGTGGCAGCTCTATTTAATAAATTCCTTCTATGCAGCAGCAGAGGACTCAACCCCTGCCAGGCCCCAGCATGACTGGTTCAAGGAGGCAGAGGACACTTGTTTTATTTTGTCCTTCAAAGCAAATCTCTGGCTCTCACTACCTATAGCCACAAATAGGGAATGACAAATGAAAAAACAACTCAATTGTGGCCATGTGAAAGCAGAGCTTGACACACACCAATGCATGAAAACCAGGGCACTACTAACAGAGGCAAGCATGGATCTCCCTTCTGGTACATATTTCACATGGAGAGGGCCCTAGTAGGGACCCATCAGGGACCTACAAGTGGATGCAGTTACCACCAAGTGGATTTTCTTCATATCTTGGCTCATGAAGACACCTCTCCCATTCAGGCTCACACAGTACGGTTGATCTTATTTACAGCCTCTGAAACACCAGAATGGGTGCTGTCCACAGCTAAGTCTCGTCCACTCTCCTTTTAAGAAAGCAGATCCAGTTTCACCCAGATGTTGAGAAAACACCAGGAATGGATTTCCCTTAAAGGTGTGCCCATACCTCATCACATATGACCAGCCCAACACTGCCCTTCTGCAGCACCTCGGCGTGCAGGCGGAAGGTCTCGTAGGAGATGATCAGGATGGGTGAGGGCACTCGCAGGCCACGCTGGTTCATAAAGCCAACTGCAGACGGGAAGGGGGAAAGGAACAAAACAAAACAAAAAACAAAAAGATGAGGAAAACTAATAGAAAACAGGTCAAATGGTCCAAACACCTGCCTTAAAAATTCAGGAAAATCCTTCCACCCATATATACCCATTCTCCTTTTCCCACAACTGTTCCCATTTCCATGTGCCTTCTGCCTCCTTTCCTGCCTTCTGGCTGGAGCAAAATAAGAGCATTGGGACTACCCTAACATCTGACTAGATTTGGATTATGGCAAAAGATCAACTATTACCAAACATGCAAGGGTCATATTTAAACATGTTAGTGGAGAGACAGCCACCAATCTGCAGAGATCCAGTGACTGCTCAGAGATGTTCACACGATCTACTGCAGCTTCTTCCAAGGCAAGACAAGATTTTAACCCCAACCAGCCGAACGCCCAGATTGCAAACATTTCTGTACCTAGCTTACGGTCAATCTCGTCTTTGGAGCCTCCATCAATGGCCAGTGGCTGGATCCTTCCCCCCAGCCATTTCTCTACTTCATTGTACCAGTTTCTCACCAGGCTGGAGGGAGACACCACCAGGGCTTTCTCAATTTCGGGCTTGCAGTGCGGGCTTTGCCGGAGCAGCGTCCACATGAGCGTGATGCACTGCAGAGTTTTGCCCAGCCCCATTTCGTCTGCCATGATGCAGCCGTGGCTCCCAGGGATCCGCCGGCTCGTCACACAGTCCCACAGGAATTTCACCCCCTGCCAAAAAATTGTTCTCTCAGAGCAGGATGGGAACATCAGCAGAGTGACAACTTCATTACCACAACGCACAGGACTGATAGCACAACAGATCTCTGTAGCACACACATCCCTGGGGACAAGCAGTGTTCTAATGAGACAGAGGGAAATCACCCGAGGCACAGCTAAAATGCTGTCACATCTGAAGTGAAACAGTATCTCACAACATGCACAAAATTTTGCTACATTTTACTTGTACAATTCTAACCAGCTTCCTAACATGAATTCCCAGAAATTTCTACCCTTGGCAGCACTAGACAGGGCCTGGTCACGAACTAACATGCATCAATCATTTCCAAGAGGTTTATCATCTTAACACCACCAAATCAGGTAACTTTAAAGAATCAGAATGAGTAGAGTTGTTTCTGCTGCCCCAATAATTCCCAGAACACCATCATCAGCCCTCATCATTTCTGCCTAGAAGCAGTGACTCACCTGGGGGCTCAAGGTCCAAAGCAGATTTAGCTTTAGAGAAGACACAAGGCTGAGGTTATAACCCACGTCACATGGTGGGAGAAGAGCTCAGCCCTGCATTAGTCTCTGACACATCACTGAGACAGATAAAAGCGGGGGGAATAGACAAACTTCAAAATGTTCCTGTACCATGTGAGGATAAGAGAGTCAAAGAAAACCAGGGCATTGTGCTGGGAATATACAAGCTAAACACACCTGCAAAGATCCATCCTCTCTACTCCACTACTTAGGACCTGAAGATGGAGCACCTTGACCTGCACTTTCGAGTCCTTTTCTTTCTTTCTCAGGCTTTCATTAACAGGCTAATGGAATTTTTTTAAGCCAGTTGAACAATTATGAAGTACATTACTGACTATAAGAATGCATTTTGCTGCAGAACAAGCACCTGGGCAAAAATCATAACAAAGCTGGAGCAGATGCTCTACAACTACGTAGGAGCATCAGCTGAATAAAGCAGCATAGGAGTCTTAGCAGGCAGAAACTTATTAGTCAGCCTAGAGCAGAAACAGCTTTATCATTGACATCTACCTGCCAAAAAACAGTGTGTCTAGGACACCAATATAACTTTGATTACTTGATAAAAATATCAGCAGGCAGCAGCTTACCCAAAGCCAGAGTGCCTCCAGCTATGTAGCCAGAGATGAGCATGACACTGGATCACAGGTTCATTACCAGATCTGAGGTAAAACTACAAGCCATGAGCAGCCTACAATGCTCTCAGAGCTATCTGAAGATCTCCCTTGCAGGGAGACATCTAGCTTGACCTGCTTAGCCTGCAAGATCAGCAATCACAGCTTCCATCTCTGCTACCTCCAGGCTTAAATGATAATATGCTGCATCTGGGATGAACTTCAAGCTGTCCAGAAGCCTACATCAGATATTTGGAGAGTTGTACCCACTATTACCATGTTGCATATATTTACAACATAAAATATTTTTGGCAGTCTCCACTGTCAAATTCCAAGTCTGCATAGGTCAGGCACAGCTCACACCTATCAAGGGCAGGCCCCAAACACCTCCAGACTTCAAGGTAAGTAAAGGCAGGACTTTCAGCCCTGACTGAAAAAGGGACAGGGAGTATCATCAGAATTCAGGCCTCTCAGAGGATGCTTAAAACAGAAGTTACACTTGGTATTTGCAACAAATTAGAGCCTGTTAGACTGTCAGTCTGTGAGGTCTATGCAGACCTGTAGCAATTCCAGCAGAGGAAATGCAGCTTTTCGAAATGGAGCAAATCCTCAGGTCCCAATGGAAAACTTACTTCTCTCTGATGGGGTCGTAAAACACGGCTGAGGACAGGATCCACCACAACATGGACAGGTGCCTTGTCCCTGCAGGAGGCAGCCAAGGAAGAAGAGAGTGTGATTAAGGAATTTGGCACATGTTTAGGTTTTGTTAAGTCTCATTGCTATACTGAGGGCTCCCCTGTGGCACAGGGGAAGTAACTTCAAACAAGAAAGTGAAAAATGGATTAATTCAGCTTTGAGAATGAAGTTAGAGACCTGCCTGCAGTCTAAAACATCAGTGAAACCATGTGTGTCGGCTGTGGTTAAAACAAGAGCAGAATGTGGTTCAGAGACAGTTAAAAAGTCAGTATCATTTTTCTTGTTTCTATAACAATATCATAACTAAATTTCTGGAGAGAGAAACCCCTCCCTCTGTCCATGAAGATCCAGTTGACAGCCTTTTTAAGTTATAACAATAGCACAAAAGAAACTTCAGAATAAAAACCAGTAAGCAGCCTAACATTTGACAGTCATCTCCCTTTGCTTGTCATCAGACTCTGATGTTTCCTGACTAACAACTAAGCCATGAGACTTTCTAAGCAACTTCTCCATGCATGTATGCTCATTCCCTGCAACAGGTTTAAATTTTTGATGCATGAGAGATGGAACAGTCAGTGAAAGAACACAAACAATCCAGCATGGGTACATTCCTTCTTCGATTGTAACCATACCAGAACCAATCCCGGCAGAATACTTGGAATCAAACACCCCTTGATGTTCAGACCCCAAGTCAAATACATGTGGGAGAAAAGCACATAAACCTACATCCAGAAAGGGGTAAGAGCTGCAGTATTCAAGCCAGGTGATGACTCACTTGTCTATTTTCAGCTGGTCATGGGCACTCAGCACTGGGGGCTCGTACAGAACCAGAGCTCCTTCCTCAAAGGGGTCATGGAGAGGACCCCTCAGTCCTGCCCGCTTGACACCCAGCGAGCGCAAGCCCAGGGGCCCTGGAAGCAAACAAAGGCACAGCTCAAACAACAACAGATTCCTGGAAGCAAGCAGAGCCTCACAGCAGAGTCTGTGACACTTAGGAACAGTGAATTAATTGGGTGCTGGAGTGGAGGTGCACACACAGCTGGTGCACACGGCAAACCTCAGCGAGGCTGTTGTTTGGCAGCGCTCTGGCAGCACACAGTGGGAAGCTCTGCAGCAGGAAAAAACAGAACGGAGGAACAGAGGCAAAGATGGAGCAATGGCACTGCTTACTCAAAGCAGTTGTTCTAGTTTTTTGAAAGCCAAGGAGGATTCCAGAATGTACACCTCAACAAATACACTCCTACAGCTAAAATATGCTGGGTGAAATCCTCTTTTGAGGTCACCTAACCCAGACTTAGCCAGACTTTATCTTTGACGGAAGGTCAGGAATTGATCTTTAACGGTGACGAAGTTCTACAGCACCACAGCCAGCATCATACTGTCACTACCTGCTCTGAGGTATTATTTTCTCTCTGTTGAGCAATAGTAAACGTTTGGCCTTAGAGCCAATTTCTGTGAAAAGCAGAAACCAAGCATGAGTCTCTTTTCCTAGTACTGTATTTTGATGTCAGTTTTGAATTGGAGATGAACACGAGAACATACATAAAAATTCCTTTTCCCATCAAAACTCAGGCAACTGTGCTCCTAGGATTGATTTTGCTTGAAAAAGGTTCAGTCTATTTGTCCGCTGTTTACTAAAGCTCCTTGTAAAACAGGAGTGCATCACAAGCTGAGGCAGCAACACACACACAAAACAGAAAAAGCACAAGGAACAGCCACTTTCCCCAATTAATAGAGCAAGTAACAGCCACAGAAGGCAGCTTTCCCAGCTACAGTTCTGTTTGAGCCTCCTGACAAATCCGCTTCTCCAGAAGCGAGCTTCACCAATCTCTTTTGGGGCCTGTCATTCCATATTCAGTGGCTGCTTACAGACATTTTTATAACTAAAGTTTGAGTGAAACTGGTTGATCTGCATTCGAGTTTTTTAGCTGGAGGGTGAAGGGGAAGCAGGGGACATGAACAGGCCCATTTGTTTCTGAGATCTTATGTTTCACTGATTCAAACCAGCTGAGGCTTTGAACTTCAAAATGATCTCATTTTGAAGATCACCTTGAGGCTCAACACACCAAGCCAAGTAGAAATAAAACTGGCACATAAAATCTTTTTCACTTCAGCCTTCTGTCTGTTAGCATCATTATTTAAATGATAAACCTTCGTGGCTTGGAATTCATTTTGCTTTTGTATTTGTGATACAGTGTAAAATCTCCTGGCACTACATCAAATACATAGCAGTAAGACTATAAAATCCAATTCTGAAATGTAGGATTATCCAAACTAAACACTAGTAAGAAATATGAAGACTTTGCTAATATGCCAGTATTTTGCTTTCAAAATTAAGTCAGGATTTCTGGAACACATGCATCAGTGCAAAAAATAACAATAATCCCCACAGATATATTTGACAGGTCTAAGCATCATCTGTTTCACCCAAGTCAGCCAACACAGACAATCCTTAAACCTCCTCATCTTACCTTTATAATTTGGAATGGGGACTTTGAAGGGTTTGGACAAAATACTGCGGATAAAAGCCTCCTAGGAATTCAGAAAGAAAACACATTTCAGAAGTCTGAAATCAGAGATTGCTCAAGAAAGCAAGTCCAGGACATTTTTTGAGAACTCAGTTTTGCCAAGTACTCTGAGTCCCTCTATTTAATCTACTCAAGCTTCAACTCCAACTACTTTCAAGACTATCCAAAAGGAAGAAAGTAACAATTCAGCACAATTTCCTCCACCACTTCTGCTTTTCAAAACTATTTTCCTTTGGGTTTTCTAATACATTAAATTGATTTTTCATAGCTCCCATATTCCTAAATCCACTGGCTTTATTCACTTCTTTAAAAGCTATTGCTTCCCTCTGCCTTGGTAATTCAGTCAGGCAACTCATTTCCTTCAAAGGAGCTGGGTTACCACTGCAGGAACATCCATGCTGGATCAGCAAGCACCCAGCCAGTCCAGCATCTGGTCTCCAGCACTGGAATCCCAGAGAGAACTGGGCAGGCAGGGAGCATTTGACCCACCTGGGTGGAAAGCAACTCACATCTCTTGGTACTGTCCTTCACCTGGACCTCACAGAACTCCCTCGTTCAGGATTTCCACTCCAGCGAGTCCCCCCACCACAGCTCCTTCAACATTAAAGGGCTGGAGCTGGCAAAAAACCTTTCCAAAAGCATCTGCATGGCACTTCCATAACACCTCAGTTTAAATGGGGCCACGGAGGCACCTGGACTTCCTTGCTGGGTGAGCTCTGTGTGTTCCAGCAGCAGCCCCACTCACGTGCTGACTGCTGTCCAGGCAGTGGGGTCTGTTGGTCAGCTGAGCCAAGGGTTTGCGGAAAGGCGACCTGAAGCATTCTCCACTCTCCGTCCCCCCGGCCGCCTTCGGCCTCTTCCGGCTCTGGAAACAGAAACCAAACAGCTCAGGGGCAGCTGGGGAGAGCAGGAGATGCTCTGCAGCCACACTCAGCAAGAAGGTGCTCTGCAGCCACACTCAGCAAGAAGGTGCTCTGCAGCCACACTCAGCAAGAAGGTGCTCTGCAGCCACACTCAGCAAGAAGGTGCTCTGCAGCCACACTCAGAAGGCACCAAAGCACACGCACCATCGCCCAAGCAGCTCTGAGCACACACAGCCATCACCCACCCCCACTGCCACAGGACTCACACAGCAAGCTCACTGCACCCTAAACTTTAATTTATATGAAGCTTAAAACCTTCTGGTAGTTAAGAAAATAACTACCACTTTCTAACCTGTAAAAGGGCAGGCTTGTCCATGCTAAGATTTGTCCTGTCCCGCCACTCAAAAACAAAAGCAGAATTAAGAAAAGGAAGGGTCAGCAGCATGGAACAAACTACATCAAAGTCCCCAGAGGCTCTGTGGCACCTGGTGTTATGCAGGTGAAAGACCTCGCACTGAACCCTACATTTCAAACACTTAGAACAGCATGAAAATAACTAAGTTTTTGATCTTTAACACAGCCTTCTTCAGCATTAGGCAGAGTTTCAACCACGTGCTGGCACAAAAAAATGGATTGGACACAGAAAACATTAAGTGAGACTCTTTAACCTGTATGACATAGAACATAACTGTAAATTAGGATTAGGGCTAGGGCTCCTGTCATTATGAATGGCTACACGAGGTCTTTACAACCTCTTACAGATAATCAATAAAACTGATCCTCCCGTGTCCTGTTACAAAAACATGTAACTTTCTGTCTTGAACAGCCTACTCCTAGTTACCCAGTCACACTTCCTTTCACACAGCACTCGAAGCTCTCACGGAGTAAGTTTTCCCATAACCACGAAGCACCATCTGTACACAATGAAGTTCTTCCACCGACCACACGCCGAGACACGAAGTTTTAGGGCAGCATAAACCGGAGGCGCGATGCTCAGAGGACGGGCAGGCCCAGGCACCGGGGAGTGACTTGGATGCAGCGCCGCCGGGCCCGCATCCCCTGCCCACGGCTGCGGGCTCACACGGGGCCGAGAACACGCACACACCGGGCCACGTCCCGGGGCCCCTCCCTCACCGTCGGGGGCTGCCAGGCCTCCTCCTCCTCTTCCTCATCTTCATCGCCCGCCTTCCTCTTGGCCAGCTGGCTGGGGGCCAGGCTCCTCCTCTGGAACAGAGGCACAACACATACAGTGAGGGGCCGGGAGGCTCCTGGCACAGACACAGATACAAGCACAGACACAGATACAGACACAGACACAGACACAAACTCCCGGTCCGGTTCGGTTCGGTTCCCCCCCGCCCCGCACCCACCATCGCCTCACGGGAGCGCGCGGACGCGGCAACGGCCCGCGCGCGCCGCTGGCGGGAAAACCGCCGGGCCGGCTCCGCCCCGCCCCCGCAGGCGTGGCCAAGCGAGCGCCGAGCAGCACCGAGCCGCATCGACTCGCTCGGGGCTCCGCGGAGGGAGGGTACGGCAAAGAAAGGCAATCCATTGCTTTTATATATGTATAGATCTATAGAAATAAGAGGACCTGAGATTTATCATGAATCTCTGTGTCAAGTAGAGATGTTCAAAGGGAGGCTGGGAGAGAAGAAAAAAAAGTGAATTTTTTTTCTGTCCAAAGAAAGATCCTGCTGGGTCTGTTCCCTTCAAGCGAGAGTAATGCTGCCCTACAGAAGTTGCCCCGCAAGAGTTAGGGTCTAAGACTGTAGTAGGGAAATCCGTACAAGGGAATAAGCAATTAAACCACTTCTTTTGGCTCTTCGGCAGCTCAGGTACTGGCAGTGAGGTGGAGGGAGCCGTCTTCACTCAAAGGACAAGACAGCGGGGCCATGGCTGCAGAGAATCCTGGCAGCAGGAATTACAGCCCTGGGTGTTGTGTTACAGCCCTTGGCACCCAGGAAAGAGCAGCGCAGAGGGGGAAGCTGCCCCTTTACAATTTTGTCTCAATTTGGCACAATCTTAGGTTATTTTGTGAGCTTACCTGTTCTGACAGGTTTGACGTTACCTATACTCTATGTGACATTATGGCTGACCCAAAATCTCTGATTATGGGCCCGCATCGTTTTCTGCACCCATGGAACAAAGAGAAAATCCCTTTGGAGCACCCTACAGGGTTTTTATTATTTGTGAGGGTTCAGAGCAAAAAAAGCAAGCTCAGGTCAGCAGCAATTTCAGCATAGATTTGTTTTCCTTCCAACAGAAGGGCGGGCTAGTCCTCAGGAAAAAGCGAGGCTGTTGCTGTTCCATGGATCACAGCTGACATGATAAATGAGGGCTGGTGCTCACCAAGCAATTTAAAGGACAGACGTTTTACAGGGTGCAAAACCGCAGCATTTTGAAGACACACAGCTAAATTATCCTTCTGGCTACACAGGGAAAACCCCAAACAACTCTGTGAAATGAGCCCAGCCCTCTGACACATGCAGTTAACTCTTCCATTGCCAGATAGGAAAGGTATCCTCCTCAGGAGGAGATTCTCACACAGCTTTTGGGGAAGAGGTTCTGCTCACAGGCCTTGGAGCACATCCCCCAGAGCCTATGGGTTCCTGGAGGTTTCAGCTGCTGACAGCATTAATAGATCTTGGAAAACCTGACAAATCTCCAGACATTGTCCATGGATCACCTTGTGGACAGGCAGGGAGTGAAATGTGGCCTTTAGTGCAGTCCAGCAGAGCAAACATATTCAATGCCCTGCAGCTCTTGAAAGGATTTTCTTTTCTTCCTCCTCCAAGGAGGAAAAAAAGAAGGGGAAGATGGGTTTCCCCTTTGTTTCACTGGTAAATCTGGAAAATAAATGCAAGAACTTAACTTGTGTCACAGTTGCCCAGCTGACCTTCTTAAACATCAAGAAAGCACCTTTGGCAGTGTCCCCACCTCAGTTACATCCTATTTCACTATTCAGTTTATTAACCATCTACATTAATACAATCATGTACCTTTAAAACATAAAACAGAGTGGTTATAAGACAAAGCCAAATTCTTCCATCTATAGGACTTGAGGTATAAGTGGGCATAGGTTCCCTGCAGGCATTTTACGCCCCCTGGATATCTAGTGCCTTAACCTTAATTTTTTTCCCTGTTTTTTTTCAAGTCCATCCATTTGCCAGTATTTTATTCCCAAAGCACTTTCAGAGCTCCATGATGAATGTTAGATGTTGCAATTACTGGCTCACTGGGCAGAGAGTGGTTCTATAGGAAGGTAATTGGCTATTTTTCCTGGCATGAATAATATTCACAATAATAGCCTCCCTCTCCATGGCTCTGAGAGCAGTTCTGCTGTGTGCTTTTTTTTTTTTCCCTGCAATGGGAAAATTGAGGGGAAAAAAAAGGGGAGGCAAAATTCCTGCTCCATGCAGAGCAGCAGGAAAGATCTTAGTCATCTTACACCTAACATAGAACTGCTGTGGGTTCTGTTCTGCAATGGCTTTTCTCTTCTAACTATTCATGACAAGTTGAAGAGGGAAATTTGGGGTGATGCCAGTGTCTGAGTGCAGCCAGTCCCCTCATAAGGCAACCACACTGCAGGCCTGCGTCAAGGTGGACATGCAAGAGGGACTTTCTTCACAAAGAAGCTGGCCAAGAGTTCCAGCAGAAAGAAATATTTTGTTCTTTCTCCAGAAGGGAAAATCAAAGGGCTTGCACAAAACAACAGAAGCAGCAGAAGACCAGGTCAGCCCTTTCCAGGGCTGTGGGTACCAGAACAGACACTGCTCAGTGTTCTCTTTTCCACTCTCCTCTCCAAACCAGCACCTTCAGACAGAGGTTAAGTCCTCCCCTCTTCCCCCTCTCTAATTACACAATTTACTCCTTTTCTACTGTAATCAGCTCCCATTTATACAACCCTGAGAGATCACAGGATAATCACCATGGGGAATAATCCTGTCATTTCCCTTGCTGTCTCTGCAGGATACTGAGTCCCTCCAGTACAAGCAAGGAGTGGGGACGATGCCAAACATCTTCCTCAGGGACTCTAGAATTAGGCAGAAAAACAATTCAAAAATATTATTGTTTATATTGTTTGTCCACATCAAACAGAACCTGTCTTCCAGTCACCACCGTGGTAGGAGCTTGTGGCACTCCCTGGGTGTCAACCACCACCACCCTTTCCCTGGGACCACTGTTGCACTCAGACCCTGTGGATGCTGTGGCTCTCCCTGAGTTGTGAGATCTCCCTTCCTTTGCACCCTCCCCCTTTTTTCCTTTTCTTTTTGAGGCTCCTTCCTTTTCTGTGGAATGCAGGTCTTCCTCAGTTCCCCATAGGAACTTTTAAGACATGTTTTGGAAGAACTGGGGCCTCTTACCCAGCTCTTCACAGGCAAGAGAACTTGTGACCTTTGTAGCAGACAGAAAACAGCACAGGAAGAGATAATGTAAGAAAATATCTCATAATGGAAGGACACCTCACACCTTGTCTAACAGCTCGAGCCATTCTGCAATGGAAAGGAGAGGTGAAAATCTGTAATTATGACCAGAAGGGCAGAGCTACAGCTTTAACAAAACTCAGCAGTGCCTCCTGGGTCTTCTCAGGTGAAGCTCTGAAGGGACCAGGACTGCAGGGTGCACCAGCATAGCTTGACCATATTCACCTGGGAAAGTAATTAAATATCCTTCCAATTAATTCCTTTGCACACCAGAAGAGGGAAACTGACCGATCATACCAAGTTACTGCCAGCTGCAGTTGTGATTGATCTCATCACCACCAGAGACTGCTCATCTGCCCCTCCAACAGAGCCACTCACTGAGAGGAAAAATATTGAGTGCTTTGAAGATATTAACTCAGGGAGAAAATTCCTTTTCCTTTCTGGAGGCCAGGTGCCATTCTACATGCAGCCAGGTCGCAGGCTGGAAGGAGAGAGGAGGGTGGCAGCAAAGATCCCAGCACTGCTGCTGCTCTTGGCACCTTTGCACGATTGCCACCCAAAAGAACACAGTCACGAGCCCAGAGCGACGTGAGTCAGGCGGCTGATCCACATCCCAGCCCCGGCAGATCCACATCCCACCCCCGGCGTCTGCATGCTGAGCTGGCACAGCCTCCAGCTCTTACAGCTGTGCCTGGCAGGGCAGGGCTGACCCACATCCCACCCCTCACCCCCTGCAGCCTGAGCACACCCAGGGCACAGCTCTGTGTCCCTCGGTGGGGTGGCACAGCTGGGTGACCCTGTCTGAGTCACTCTGGGCACCCTTCACCTTCAAACATTACATACCAGATTTCACTTTTTCCTTTGGTTCCTTTGAATGCTGTCCCTTTGGCCCCAGTGATACATTATTATTATTATTATTATTATTATTATTA